>PVJA010003497.1:0-25798 GCA_004027025.1 Myocastor coypus | reverse complement strand
TTTAAACCATTCTTCAAATGATGGACATTTTGGTTTTTTCCAAGATTTGGCTATTACAAATTGGGCTGCTATAAACATATGGGGGCATGACTAATTCTAATGAACTAAATTATATATTTGGGAAAATGGTAATTAATAATGCTCCCATATTACTGAATACATGTATCACAGAAGTGTCAATCACGAACATTTAAGCATCAATGACTAAACAGAGTCCTGAATTTATTATTTTTATTAAGAAAAATTCAGACTCTTTCATGAAATGTTCAAGAATTCAGAAATAGTGAGGTCAGAATGAAAGAAAGTGTATTGCGCTGGGAACATTTATCCATGTAGAGACATATCATAGAAACATTAATTATAAAAGAAAGACTCTTTGAGATCTTTTAGCCCAGCAGTTTTCAGAGAGTGGACCAGAGACCATCAGCTATGAGAATATGCTCAAAGATTATGCATCCTGGTCAAATGTTTAGAAGTGACACACTGTATTCCTCTCTTGGAGACTAATGGCACAGGAGAACATGAGACAGTTTCTCACATGTCCTCCAGTAAAGAAACTTACCTACTTTTTTCAAGTTAGCATTTCTCAATACTGTTTAAAAATTGTTCAAGAAAGTTCCATTAACATCTCCTAACCAACTATATATCTTCCTTGTGCTACAAGTAAAGAAACTGAAGCTCAGACCACAAGCTGAGTGCCACCTCATAGATAAGTTTTTTCTTCGTATTCTCATTTCTGTTTTTCTTCTAAATTGAAATGCAGAATGAACTCGAATGAACTGAAATGAACTAGATCTTCCATTGAAATGCTTTTTTTTCCTGATAAGGTAGATATTTTCTGTACAACTGCTACAAAATAGCACCCCACAAAATCTTCCAAACATTCTTTTTATTTTTAGTTGTTTATTTATTTATTTTTTATTATGGCTGGCTCAGCCTGCCCTGGCAGTGGTGCTGGTGCAACATGTGGTGCCAGGGATCGAACTGCAGCTGCTGTGGTTGCGTAAGCTTCCCTAAACAGTAGCTGTAGACCACTGCACCATCTCACCAGCCTCAACATTCCTTTTAGGAATCGTGAGTTTTATCAGGTATTTCCAAAAGGCTGTTGTGCCTTTCTTCATTGTGTCAAAGGCTTCACTTGGGCCATTTCTGAAGTGAGAACTTCAACCTTCTCCATCTAACTGGCTTTCCTATACTGTGGCTTTTCCCCTTGCAACCATGCCCGTTTTTTTTTTTCTTCATTTTAATGAGAAAAAATATAAAGTAGAAGTGAGACAGTTTCAAAACAGGTTAGTAGGACAGTTACAATTAATACATTGCATATTGTTGTCTTTGTAGTATTCAGAAGAGATGTAGTCATGATATCTTGTCTAAACAATATTAGTACAAACCTTTCCTCTCTAAGGACTAAGAAAAATTAGCTGTACATCCTATCTTGAGTGTGTGCATGTGTGTGTATGTGTGTGTGTATATATATTTGGATTTCCATGACTTAATGGTCTCAAAGGAGTTTTTTTTTTTTTTTTTTTGATACTTGGAGTTGAACTCAGGTCCGTGAGCTTGCCAGGCAAGTAGTTATTCTAGTGAGCTATCTCTCTGGACCCTCACAGGATATTTAACTGCACTAAAACTTAAGAACTTGGGACGCATTTGGTAATTCCTTAAATACCTAAGGTTTTTAGCTATTCCTTGAGTTTAAACTTTGTGATTTCCATTTGAAAAAATTTTCTGTCCCAAAGTAAAAACAAAGTTTCAAACAAGAATTTTATTCTGATGAATATCTTACAAACATGTAAGAAGTATATACAGTGAAAATGATTCTGCTTATTGTTCAGATTTAAACAATTTATCTTTGCAGGGCTTGGTGTTGAGCTAAGATTAATTAATTAATTGTATCTTTATAGCTAGCCATGTAACCCTCCATGCAAATATCATATAACGGATAGGTACACTTATTCATTCCCACTGCATTTTGAAATCAGACACACAAAGTCACTGCTATCTTAGACTGGAATCTTCTTTCAGATAGGAAATTTAAAACATGACATCAAAATGGCTGTTTACAGAGTATTGCTAAATTCATAAGCATGAGATCATGTTTCAAACTCCATATAAAGCCATGTGTATTCACTTCAAGCATTTCTCTCCTACTACCACCCTACTATCTTTCAAGCAAAGTTTTATTTGCTGACAGGAACTATTATTTAAGTGATAGACAGTTTGCAGAATCACTTATATCCCTAAAGAAAATGGTAACCTTAGCAAGTTTTTTTTCTTTTTTGGCTTGCTCAGGCTGCCTTAAGGCTGGGTCTAGTGAGGCATTCAGAGCTGGGGATTGAACCATGGTTCCCCCGCACATGACCAAGTTTTCCCAAGCAGGTACTTTAAACAACTGACCTAACGTGCAAGCCCCCAACTTCATGAGTATTGAGCATTTCAAAAAATTGACATTCTAAACTAAAATGATCCTTTTAAAATGAATCTGAAAATCATACCAACTTACTGTCTGTTTTTGTTCTGAGGATGTGAAAATAAGCAATTTATCAAAACAAATTCTGTTCTGTTTTTGAAAGAAGTACATATTCTTAGTCTAATATCTACTAAATATATTCTCATTCAAAATATCTAAGAGATGTGAACAGAATTAACAAAGATTTAAATGAAACTGCAGGAATCCTTTTCTTAGAAATGTTTTAAGCTTATACTTTCTCAGTCTTTTATATTTATTTTTCTACTAAAAATCATGGAGCATTTATGTGATGTTACATGGCTTCATGCTTTTCATTGACTTTATATTCCGGATTCTAGCATAGGAATCAAGTCAGATCACTGACAAGTATCGTGGAGTATATCTACATAGACTTTCAAAGTATATCACTTGGTATGGGTCAACTGCTGACACATTTAAGAGCAAAATGAGATCACTGTAAAATTATATTTTCCATTAATATAATAAAAGTGGCCATATTAACAGAACTGATTTGAGGGATTTATAGAGGGCTCTGATCTGCTTTGTATTTTTTCATGTGAGGCCTACTTGAATATTAAAGGCTAAGTTCATTGTGTACTTACCATGTTGCAAGCAATGGAGAAAGTACCACCGTACGTGCGTTATCTCATTTATACTTCCCAGTCGAGGGAACTGAGACGAGGGGAAGAGCATGCCTGCGCTGACAGAACTAAAAGGTCTCAGAACAGGACAGTTTATGACTTTGTAATCCTTTGCAGGAGATAAACTGAGACTCTGGTTCAAATATTTCTATTATCTGAGCCCTCTGAGAGTATACAAAGATTGTACATCAACTGGCTGATAAGAATGCCCAGAAACTATTTAATAGACCAACATTCCCAGGGGAGCATTTTGTTAAGTGCTTTGGGATTTGGGATGATTTGAAGAGAATTGTCAAAGTAATCAAATGTAAAACACTTGGCTTCCATTCTTCCTGAAACAAAGAAGAGGATAAACATAGCCTCGCCCAACAAAGCTGTGCTACTTTTACATTGTTGTGACAAAATACTGGAGCTGCTCCAGTTAAAGACATGTTTATTTTAGCTCATGGCTTCAGGAGTCCCAGTCTATATTCCTCAGGCTTCATTGTCTTTGAGGCTATGGTGAATTACGGAACTGTTGCAAATTGTGGGGCATAGAACAAAGCCGCTCCCCTTCTGAGACCACAAAGTAGAAGAAAGAGCTCGGAGGGATCCACGTTCCTTATATACCCTTCAAGGTGATGCCCCTCAGAAGCTGTTTCTTCCACTATGTCTCCCCAACCCTACCATCACTTCCCCACAGTGTCAAGATCACGCTGCAAGTCAAGCCTTGAACACACACATTTTGGAGGACATTTAAGACCTGAAACATAACAACAGTATTTTGCTACATATTTGCAAAAGATCACTTTGCCAACCAATTGGGAAGAAGTAGTGCTTAATTACCGGGAATTAGATGATGAGAACTTAAGCACAAACCACCATGCCCTGACAAAAATCAACCCACTTGCAAGGCCCTGTGGAGCTGGAGAACCAATAGAGAAGGAAGTAGGGCCAAAGGAGCCAATTACTCTGTGTACTTTGTGACCAGTATTACCTCCCTATGAGAAAAATCCACATCACCATCATTCAGAAGCACTTCTACTCAGACCATAAGTATTTGAGTACAGCAGGTTTGACCCTATCACAAAGCTAAGAAAGCCTCTACATGATAACAAAAGACTGACCTTGTCACAAAATGGCACAAAGTGTTCTGAAGCATTTCATTCCTCTGAGAATACAGGCAAATGAGAACCCACAGGAAAACAGTATATTAAAAAAATCACCCCACTGAAAGGTCAGCTGCAGTGGGGATATTATTTATATGACCATAGAGTAGATAGCCTCTGAGATAGTGCAAAGCAGGAGTTTTGATACTTGAATCTAGGAACTGGGCTTTGACATTGGTGCTCCAAATTTTCTATACTGCCAGTTTCTTGTTAAGTAAACACTATTCACAAGGTAAAACTAAAGATTTCTGAATGCAGAAGAATATGTGTCTGTATCATCTAAACATGTGAATAATGTAAACATTTGGTTCTACAGAATTCTTTAATCTATCCTTTAAGATTTTTTCATAAGTTTTAAGTATGAAGTGTTACACACGTTGCTGATGAGAGTAGGGAATCTGTCTCTTAAAAATAAATGACTAGACAAATGAGACTGAAGAATGCAAAAATGCACTTATACATTTAAAGACAATATGATAAGGAATAGGAGAATAAGTGTAGTGGTCCACAATTGTAATCCCAGCAATCTAGGAGAGTGAGGAAGGAAGACAGTAATTTGAGTAAAGCCTGATCAATTAATTAGTTAATTTTTTTTGCAGTACTGGGGATAGAACTCAGGAACTTATGCTTGCCAGACAGACACAAAGCTTCGTCAATTCAGAAACACAACAAGACCCTCTGTCTAAAGCTCAGGTAATGTATTTGAATGTAAAGGCCCTATATTCAATTATCAGTACCACAAGTAGATAGTAACATCAACAAACCCATTGTTATAGGAAGTGAATGTTTATAACTATGTTACAGATTACCCACAATCTGTCTTCTAGTGTTTTTGTTCATCAACATATAATAAATTTTAATATGAATTCACTATTTTACTGTAAAGAATACTAAACTGGGGTTCAAGGGCTTTGGATTCTAATTACTCCTAGATCATGCATAAACTATTTTACAATTCTGTTAACTTCTTTTTTTTTGGTTTGTTTTACAGATTCTATTATGTAATTTATTTCTTGTTGCAATTACACCTGTGTTTTTTTGGGTTATTTACATAAATGCAATAGTTGATAGTTTGATCACTTTTTCACATAAATAAAAATCATAATAAAAATAATGTTAACTCTAAAAAGTTGATAAAACATACCATAAATGACACACATTTTAGTAAAATAAGTTATTATTATTAAGATTTGCATGTCTACAGCTGGAGCAGCTGTAGCGTAAAAGGAACCCTTCTCCACTGCTGATGGGAATGCAGACTGGCGCAACCATTATGGAAATCAGTGTGGAGACTCCATATAAAGTTAGAACTGGGGGCTGGGGAAATAGCTGAGGGGCACAACTGCCTGCCTGGCAAGTGCAAGTTCCTGAGTTCAATCCTCAGTTCCAGCGGAAAAAAGACCCAAAAAACTAGAACTGGAAATCTCATTCAATCCAGCTATGCCCCTACTGGGAATTTTCCCAGAAGAACTGAAAACATCATATCATAGTGACATCTGTGCATATATATTTATAGCAGCACAATTTGTGATAGTCAAATCTTGGAAAAAACCAAAATGTCCATCATTTGAAGAATTGTTGAAAAAGAGGTGGTATTTTTATACAATGGAATATTACTCAGCTATAAAGAATGGTAAACTAGAAGACTTCATATATAAGTGGATGTATCTTGAACATATATTCAGAAGTGAAATAAACCTGACCTACATGTGCAAATATCATATAATTTCCCTAGGGTAAGAACTCAAAAGAAGAAATAAAAATGGAAAGGCATAACACAGATGAATGGAAAATCAAGAACTTAAGGGTTAAACAATGAAGAGACAACAAACAGAAAAGATAGGAAACATGGCAGGAGAAAAGCCATGCACATACAGTGGATGAATTAGACAATGGTCCTAGGAATCTTCAACAGATTTTTCACACTGAGGATAGCAATGTGTAACGCTGTTAACGTCTAAGAAATAATTTCCTGCATCTATACACTTAATAGGTACTTTGAAAAGAATAGGTCAGAGTGACGTTTAGCATACTTTGTCTTTGGAGACAGCGTCTTCTTATGCAGTTCAGGCTGGTCTTAAGCTCACTTCATAACCTAGGCTGGTCTCAAATTCACAGCAATCTATTTGCCTCAGCCTCCACAATGCTGGGATTACAGGCACATACCACCGCACCTGGCTTATTTAATATATTTTCAAAGTAAAATAATACTATTTATAAAAATATATATTGTTTACTTTTATGACTTCTTTACAATAAAACTAAAGTACTAAGAATTAACTATAAGTAGTCTTATCATTTATACCTATTGTGTATGATTTGATCTCTTTATAGGAGGTAATGCATTAGTATATGTCTATTCATTATATGAGTAATCTGTATTATCACACACTTATAGGTGGGATTTATATATATAGTGCTAAAATACTGAGAAAGCATCTTAGTAGAACTCAACATTATTGTTAACTTAATGGAATCGCACAGTAGAATATAAAGATTCCAATCCAAGCTTCTATCTCATCCTCAAAAATAACTGAGAAAAAAGGATTGTTGCTCCTTTTTCTTTCCATCCTGAAGGAAAGGTGCCTGCTTAAGACACTCGTTTATCTAAGCAAGAGATATTCCTTCACCATCACATACTTCTTACCTGAATTTCAGCTCTGTGAGGGCAGCAGGTATAGCCTGGTTGTAGAACACCAGCTAGCAAATAAGGAGGCCCAGAAAAAGCAGGGGACATCACATTCTTTGGTTGATGCCTCTTTTATGCTAACTTTGCCATAATTATTATATTTTATTTACAACATACATGAAAATGACCAAATATCAGGTGCATCATCTGTTCATTGTTAAAAGGACAAAGCAAAAAACAGATTTAAATGATAATGCTAATGACACACAAAATACTAATGATGAATTATAGGAATGGAATTTTAAAATGCTATCCCCATAAAATGATAGAGTAATAAAGTTGAATCTCATTATAAAACTGTTTATAAATGTTCAACTCAGTTTTCATTTAAATAGGCAAACCTCAGAAGCCAAGATTGATTCATGAAAAGATCACACACACACACACACACACACACACACACACACACACACATACACACACACATTTGTCTTGGTCTGACAAAATCTGGGCATGAAATTTTCTAGATTCAAAAGTCGCATCTGTCACCAACTATAGTGGGTCTTTGAGATACTGAAAAGTATCACTAAGTAGTCTGAAAGTTGAGAGATAAATAACAAATAATTTTTATTGGCTTTGGTTTCACTCATTTATACACCGACACAGTTCTTGCCCAGATTCTTGTCATCTTGCATGTATTACTCTCTGAGAAGTTTCTATGTGATCCACAAAAACAGAGCTAATAGAGATTACTCATATAATGAATAAATATTTGTGGTGAAAATATTCTGAGAAATGGGTTATGCACCACTGTGCTACCATCTTTCATGCATACTTCTCAGAGCCTTCTCTCAGCTAATAAGCATGTAAATGCACCTTTGAGGAAAAACATACTATGCATATACAGTATATGAGCTTACCAGAACAGATGACATTTTTGACCATTTTGTGTGAATAAAAAATAACCCAAGAAAAAGATCATTGTACCAAGTGACAAGGAAAGAAGAGGGACTAAGAGAACAAAACAGAGTTCTGAGAATTGTGAAGCCTTGAATCTTTATCTTTAATGGATACTCCACTAGGCTGTGAGGGATTCCTCCACCAAAGCCTCCTACAACTCCTCCATTGTTCATCAGAATCAGCAGGAGGGCTCTGAGAAGCCCAGATGGCCAGGCCGCCATCTGATTCAGCAAGGACCCTACCACTACACTTTTGAAAGCCTCTGCTCTAAGGGACTACTGTCCTTTGCATCTGTAACTCTAGCTATTTACTGAATGTTTTCTTATGCCATTGACAAATCAGTTTCTAAAAGGTCACCATGAAAAGAATCTGGACATCTTAATTCCATTTCTCTGATATCAGTAATGTTAGCAGTCATGTAAAAACAAAACAAAACAACAACAAAACAGCAAAACAAAACAACAAAACGCTAGTCCAGGTCACTGAAACAAAAGATGGGCTTCTGTAAGCCCTGAATCTTCCTACTGAGCCTGCCATCAGTATTGGGTTGTTTGTTCATTTGATGTGAAAGGTACTATTTTCCTTTTAACTTGCATTTTTCCAGATATATTTTGAGGTGATGAGAACAATAAGATAATACTTTCAAATGACTAGGGCTTCTAATGTGGAGAGCTAAGGAGGAATTTATTTGAAATCCTGTATTATTTTAAAATGTGGTCATTGCAGATGTTTGGGAAAACACTCTGGAAAAGCTGTAAAGCAAATGTCAGAGACATGCAAGCAGAGTTTTCCTGTACAGTGAATGGCTGAGTGTTGCAAACAGAATGCCAGTGTCTTCTATGAGTGCTACAAAAGACTTTCAGAAGGCCAAGCTTCTCTTTTAGTGGCCTGAACTTGCCTTTTCGTTTTGTTCATGAGTGCTAATATTACTGATGCCAGAGACAACCTAACCCAAAAGTTAAGCCCTGATCACACAGCTGACCAATGGCACTCCACAATATGCAGTAACAACAACAAAAAAGGTAACAAAAAAGAAAGAAAGAAATGTATCTCCTAGAACATTTTTTCCCTTCATTGCTGGAACCAAATACCTGACATCCACAGCTGATTTTTTAAAATGTATTTGATACAGGGTCTCACTATGCAGCTTGAACTCACAGTGATCCTCCTGTTTTCAGCCTCCCCAGTGCTGGGATTACAGGGGCATGCCATCACTTCCAGTCTTGGTGGCCAGCTCAGCATGCCTGGGGGCAGGGCTGGCATAGCCTGTGTTGCCAGGCATTGAACCCTGTTCCCTGTGCTTGCTTAGGAAGGTCTTTAGTCTGCTGAGCTATCTTGGTGGCCCTCCCATGACTGAAATTAAGAAATGGTTTATGTGGCTCATGATTTAGAAGGATTCAGTCCATGGTCAGCTGAGGCAGAAACACCGCGGCAGAAAGGCATGTTGGAGCATATCTGCTCTGATCACAGCAGTGTAAATCAGAGCAGAAAAAAAAGAGTCCCAAAAATAAGAGCTAAGATCACATACCTAGGACCCACATAGCCATACGCATCAATAAGCTTTTCTAATACCTAGGGTATCTAGTTGACACAGTTAAATTTAAATGTTGCAGGTCTCAAACCCCAATTCAACACTACTGAGCTAGGCTGTACGCAAGGAGGCTTAGAGTGGAGAGGCAGATACAGTCACATGCATGACCTGGCTCCCATGGTACCAATTTTTTTTATAGTAGCCTTCCTATTGCTGAGACACAAAGTAAAGGAGAAGATAAGTTTGCTCATGGCTTCCATCCATGGCTGGCTGGCTTCAAGTTAGAAACAAGATAGTACAAAGGCAGGTCAAAGGGAAGATAGCTCACAGCTGCACGGTGGAAGAGCATGGCAGCAGTGTCAAGGAGAAAGTTTCAGGGCCCAGATAGAGACCAAAGGAGCATGCCTCCATGACTCACACATGTCCACACAGATGGGTGCTTCATTAATCCTCTAGTCAGCTTCCAAGTCAATCAACCTGATGAGTTTAGCTATCACACTTGGGCTTCTATCACTAGAAGCCTCTTTTAAATCAAGATTCCCAGTGTAGGGGGTGGGAGTTCTACCAATAGAGACTGAGTGTGGTGGTGCATACCTGTAATCCCAGTTCTTGGGACCTGTAAACAGGTGGATCACTACAAGTCTGCTCTAGTAATGAGACCCTGAACACCCTGTAGACCCTTCCCTAAAAAAATACAAAAATAAATAAATAAACCAAGATTCCCCCATTTACAAACTGGAACACATGGAATATATATCTAAATGAAAAAAATATTCAGAAAGCTTAATAAACTTCAAATAAGAAATTCAGAAATTGGGTTGGGGAGATAGCTCAGTAGAATAAGTGCTTGCCTGGCAAGCACAGCTTCCTGAGGTCAATTCTCACTACCACAAAAAAAGAAAGAAAAGGAAAAAGAAATTCAGAAATATTAGCTAATCTAGTAGCTAGGAAGAAAATATTAGCTCCTTTCCCTGCTGTCTTGCTTTCTTACTAATTATAAAACTATATTTTTCCAAAAACTTGAAGATGACTTACAAGAAAAATAGTTTTCCAAAATGATAATAAACCTAAAGGGCAAGACTGATATAATGGGAAAAGTGGCATGATATGGCTAATTATATAAAAACTTTGGTGTTAATAGCTGGGTCCAAATTACAGCTTTGGCCTTTCTGGAAGTCACGGTAAATAGAAAAGTGCATTTTTCATTCTGGAAGAAAGCATACCATTCAAGAAATACCTCTCATGTGAAAAACAACATACCAGAAAACAGATGGAATAAAAAAAGAAATTGGGCATGGTGTTGGGTACCTTACTCCCAGCCCTCTGGAGGACTGAGGTAATGGAATCACGAGTTCAAGCCCATCTGGGGCAATTTACTGAAATAGCATTCCTTTGCCTTAAAATAAAAATGAGCTGGGAATGTAGCTCACTGCAAAGGCTTAAGGCCCAAATCCCAGTACTGAGGTAAGGAAGGTGAAGGGGTAGAGACAGAAATGGACAGAAAGAGAGAAACACACACAGAGGAAATGGAATGGGCCTACAAAGAGTTAACATACCTTATATTAACAACCGCACAGACTAGTGCAGTGGTGCTGAGGGGATCCTAGGCCTTGACACATATTTGGAAGCTATGAACAAAGGGGAAGAAATCATAGATGACTAGGGGTGCATTTGTAATGGTGCTGTTGAGAAGGAGGAGCACATCGTGGGGAGAAGGAGAATTCTGTGGGCCATAATTAATCACAAATCTCCCTTTGTGCTTTGGAAAGCAGACAAGTTTATAGCTGAAAATCCGTGATAAAAATGACACCAATAATTCTGTCTTGGTGGATGGGTCTTACTGTCTGTATTAATCCCTTTTCATTAGTATGTTATGCTAGCCATTATTTCTTAATTGTGGTTTGGTTTCAAATATATCATTATTCAAGCTGAAGTATTTCAGAATGAGAGCCTTTCAATACATATCTCCTAATTTCCTTCCTTTTTTCTTTCATTCCCCATGCCTTCCTTCCTTTCTTCCACACCTCACCACTGTACTCTTTCTGTTTCTTTTTCTTGTTATTTTTAAATCTCTCATTTTAAGGCAGTCATTTTTTTTGTTACTCTGTCATAGAATAATAAAATTTTGGATAAGCAAAATGTGTTTAAATGTTTTTATCACTTTAAAAGTTGTAGTGTCATGTGCCACCAAAGATAGAATTTGCAGAAAGCAGTAGATAGTCATGGCACTCTGTGGTCTGTTAGTTGCCTATTAAAATATCCACATTGCAACTATGGGAGAGATTTTCAAATGCGACATCATGGAGTACTCTTCAATACTTGAAAATCATTGAAAATTTCTGTGTTAAAACTCCTTTCAAAAATATTCCAAGCAGGCTAGGGAGATAGCTCAGTGGAATAAGTGCTTGCCTGGCAAGTGCCAGGTCCTCATTTCGATCCCTGGTACCACGAAAGAAAGAAAGAAAGAAAGAAAGAAAGAAAGACAGGGAGGGAGGGAGGGAGACAGGGAGAGAGAGAGGTAGAGAAAGAGAGGGAGAGAGACAGAGAGGGAAAGAGGGGGAGAGAGGGAGAGAGAGGGAGAGAGGGAGGGAGACAGGGAGAGAGAGGGAGAGAAAGAGAGGGAGAGAGACAGAGAGGGAGAGAGGGGGAGAGAGGGAGAGAGGGAGAGAGGGAGAGAGAGAGAGAGAGAGAGAGAGAGAGAGAGAGAGAGAGAGAGAGAGAGAGAGAATGAGATATTCTAAGGATTTTTCCTGCTTGGAAAGCAGAGCCAGTTTCCCAATGTGAATCAAATCTTGGTTACTGAAGATAGTATCAAGATGATCTTGGAATCCTCCATTCTGAATGCCAGGGATCACTACACAGGAATAAAGATGAAGATAGACAAGGTCTAAGCGATTGGGATGATTTCATTCAGTTTATAAACGTGAGCATTCTTCCTTAAAATTTTGTTTTGAGTGTACTTTCTTAATATTTTAAATTTCTTTAAAAGCAGATTGATTGGACTACATTGTAGGCATTGGGTTTTTCAAGTGGCAATGCACGGATTCTATTAGAATTTGTCTTTGTATTTCTATGCTCAAATTCTTTGGGATTTCAAGATATCACCGTGTGGTTAGGATAACATTTATGGACTAAACCTTAAATATGTCTTGGTTGGATTAAGCAGCTTTTTCAGCAAACCGTTTTCTGGTGAATCCAACTTTGTAGTTGACTCTGATCTGTGTAAGAGTAATCATACTTTGAAGAACACCTTGATTTGTGAGTTCACCATCTCTTGTAAAATTCAATTTCAAACATTACTGTTAACAAAGAACACTTGAATATTACTAACTTATCACATTAAATGTTTTAAAATAATGTTTTAATGTAGCCACTCAGGAAAAAAAAAATATAAAGCCTTACATAAGGTAAAAAGGATGCAACTAACACTTGGACCATATCCAATAGCAATTGAACAAAAAAAAAATTTCTAGGATTCTGAGGGATAAATTTCAACTACTTTATTTTTAGCTTTCAGTACTATCAGTTGAACTCAGGACCTTGTGCTTGCCAGGCAAACACTTATTTTACTGAGTTATTTCCCTGGCCCCCTGAGGGATAAACTTACATTTGAAAAACTCAAGCATCTGTAGACCATCAAAATTAGGTTAAAATGTAGTTGGGTGAGGAAAATCAGTACACGGATGTTATGGTTTGTGTCCTCCAAACCTCATGCAATCATGGGGTGGGAACTTTTAGAGTTTGAGACTTGACTCATGATCCACTGCGATTATACACTTTAGTACTAATGGGATTGTGGGTCTGAGTACTGCTGGAATTATGGGCATGGCCTGCGGTGGATAGGCTGAGGCAGAGAGCCTGAATGTAACATACAGACAGACTCATGTTGTTGCTCTCTGCTTCTCTGGTTGTTCTGTTGCCTCTGTCTCGATTCTTTCTCTTCCCACCACCATGAACTGGATGCTCTCTGCCCTGTTTCACTCAGCTGAATATGGATTGAGTCAGCTGAATATGGATTGAAATGTCCACTAACTGTGAGCTAATAAAACTTTCCTTCCTTGATTTTGGGTGTCGGCTATTTGTCCCAGTCATGAGAGAAGAGGAACTAAGACAATGGGCATACACAATTTTCATCATGTTTAAATAAAAACTGAACCAGGGTAAAAGTACAGAAGGAGATACTGAGTTTACAAGGTACCTCACAGTCTATGTTTACTCTTTCTACAAGTGAGTGGATTGATGTTTCATTCAACATAGATAGTTCAAGACCCTACTATGTGCCAAAGACAACACATATGGTAGTGAACAAGAGAGCCACAAATGTAAAGCAAACCTACTTCAAAATATGACAAATCTTCCATTAAGCTTCATTTAAAATTTTCTAAAATCTATAAATTTTCCTGAGTGCCTACTGTTCAATATGATTTTAAAATAATTAGGTGGGAACATAGTAATATTTGAGCATTTACTTTAAAAGATTTGGAATTGTCATTTTTTAAAAAAAACTTAACAATGATTTAGTTCAAGCAATCAGGAGTTGAGTACAAAAGTTGCAGTTGGAACAGAATGTCAAGTACTCCCTCTTACTCAATCATGTTGGCTTCCTCAAGGTTTCAGCTCCATTAGTGACTTTCTTTCCCACTACAACCACCCAGTCACATCTTTATCATTTCCCACCTTCACTCCCCTAGCTTTCTAAAACATCCTATGTCTGCAATCTTCTTTAACACAACTAAAATTTTTGCACAGGCCAATGGTGTCACTTTTCTGCTTGAAAGTCGCTAGATTTCTCATAGACACAAAGTTCAAACTCCTCACTAATATTTAAGCCCACTTCCACACAACACAAGGTCTATGGTTCAGCAAGATGCACTTAACTTTCAACTCCTCAAACACATCATGTTCTCTATAGTGTTCACTCAGCTTCTCCCCACTTTACCTGGAATAGCTTCCTACCTCATCTTAAAGAATACTTCATACTCTACCTCTGGCATGACTGCATCTTCAGTTTCTACAGCTGTAATCCTAGTCCCTGCTCCTCTTTCTTAAACTCTATAAATTGCCAGTATAGACCTTGCTTATGATACATAACATAGGCAAGATCATGCTAGGAGTAAAGACAGGAAATACATCTTCCAAAGTTTTGTATTCTGCACAATAATGAACTAAGAGTCTAAAATGAGTAAGTTTCAAAAAATGTTTGTAGAATGAATCATTTCTTTGGAGAACTGAATGTATATAGAACTTCTGATGGATTTAACAAGACTGACAGCAATAAGAAGCCTCTGGCATTTATAAAAATCCTGGGAGCACTGTACAACAACAGTTCTACAAATTGAGTCTTTCGGCTTGCTCTTGTTCCAAGAGAAACAGAGGTAGCTTTCCCATGACTCACTTAAGGTCACACCAAGCAGCCTTTTGATATTCATGCCACTTGTTGACACTATGTTTCTTTCCAAATATTTCAGCAGTTACATCTGCAAGTCACCCAAGAAAGAGGTGCTTATCCATTCCTTCTCAAGTTTCTTTGAAAAATAAGATAATATTCCAAACTGCAATCCTCCTTTCAGGTGGTACTGGCAGAATGAAGATGGCAATGGGTTCAAATGTTTTCAGTTACTTTAAAGATGGAATGTTTTCTCTCTATAGAATGTTTCTGCTAGTGATAACAAATGAAATAACCTGGAAATCGTAGAAAGTCTATCTATTGTACTTTTATAGAGGTTATGAAGAACTAGGTTTACTTAAGTAGGACATTTGATAAGCATAGATCTTAACAACAGAAAAACAATTCCTGGGATGAATTTTTGTCAAATCTTTGAAATACCAAGAGACTTCATGGCAATATTAAAAATTCTCCAAATGCTACTTCAGTGTTGTTGTGTTTCACAAGGAAGGGGATGAATGAAGGTTTTAACACAACGTAATAGCAATGTGGCCACTTAAACAGAGACCTCTGAGCAAGAGATATTGATATAACAATGTTTATTCTGTATATCTAGAGGCATAGAAAAGATGGTAAAGAGTTCAAGGTCACAGAGATAATAGGTTTCTGTCTGTATTTTTACATGCTAAAGAGAGAAATTTGAACATTACTACTATGTAGTTAGTTGCAAATCATAGCTGACATGTAAGACACATTAGTTCAGGCAATTTCTCATATTTAACAGCTATGTTACTCTGCATTATACATTTTGAAATTTATGAATGGTTTTCACAGTGTAGAAATTGTCTTCACTGTTTACCACCTACCCATAAGAAGATTCTCAAGAGAAAGTGCTAATTTCTTTTTCATCGATGTCCAGCATGCCAAAAAAACTGAGGTGCAGCCAAAAGACATTTCCATTTATGATTTTAAAATATCCAAGTTAAAGCCTATATTTAAATGTTTCTGAGCAATTTATAGTTATAAAACTGTTTCTAACAGATGGATATTATAGTCCTACTAAGTAACAATTTAGACTTTAAGCAGTGCTACCCAAACTCATTGTTTAAGACACTGAAAAATTATTTACTACAACACCAAAGGCACATGGTTGAAATTCATTTGGGTGTATCACTTAAAAAAATACAAGTTTGATGAACAGATAGAATCTTGTATTGGCTTCTTAAAAAAATCAAGATAAAAGAAAGCATGAATAACATTTTTAATTACATATAGCATTAAAACAACACTGGGGTGAGAACAGAAGACACAGAAATAAAAAGTTTCACAACATAAACTGTACTATAAATTTAAGATACTTAGGGGCCACAGAAATAGCTTAGCAGTCTAAGTTCCTGCCTGGCTAGCTCAAGGATTGGGTTTGACCCTCAGCACTACGTGCTGTGCCACCCCACCTCCAAGCTGTAGAGTGTACCAAATAAACTTAAGAAACTCAAGACCAATTATAGATTAGAAGAAATACTGAAACAATGGAAGAATTGTTTAGCAATAATGAGAAAAGAGGAGCTGCCTGAGATTCCTTTGGACATATTGTATATATTACATATATAATCCTGTAAGTCAACGATCAGATAATACACTAAGCTAGAGGTAGACCAGGGTCCCTCAAGGACAGTATGAGCAGAAACCTCATGGGGGCGTAATGAGAAGTAAATGATATTCTAGGGATTTCTACATGCATATATATATATATATATATATATATATATATATATATATTTCCTGTATTGAGGACAGAGTCTACAAGGTGTCACTATGTAGAGCAGACGTGCAGCGATTCTGCTGTTTTCAGCCTCCCTAGTGCTGGCATTACAGGTGTGCACCATCACGCCCAGTCTCAATCACTGTCTCAGCGCACTACAGGGACAGGGCTGGCACAGCAAGCTGGGGATCGACCCCAGCAGCTGCACTATGCCAAAGCAGGTGCTCTAGCCATACCTTATATCTGATTTCACAAAAATCTGGCATAAAGACAATAATTATAATGATTTCATACATCTACGGTAAGATATATATATATATATATATATATATATATATATATATATATATATATATTTTGTCTTTTTGGGACAGGGTCTCGCTATGCAGTTGAGGCTGGCCTTGAGCTCACTTTTGTAGCCCAGGCTGCTCTCGAACTCGGACCAATCCTCCTGCCTCAGCCTCCCGAGTGCCGGGATTACAGGCGGGAGCCACCACGCCCGGCTGGTAAGAGATATATTTAATCAGTAGCCAAATAGGTTGAGTTCTATGTTTCCCTAAAGTGTTAAAGTTCCCTCCAAACAAAATGAATTCATATATAATGCACAGTGTTCCAATTTTAGATTTTCAAATCTCTCCCACTTCATGCAATGGAATAATCATACTGCAATAGGGGAACACCTCCCTGTCCCTATCCTGAGTTTTTTTCCCACCAGATGTCTAGTTTCGACTTGGCTTCTTAGTGAGGAGAGAAATGATCTTGAACTATAACCCCATAAATCAATATTTTAAATGAGTTGTTAGATTCTAAGTTATCTTATAAACAAAATATTTGAAACATTATAGGGCTAGACTGCTACTGCAATATCTACAGCTGCTCTGTGTCAGACACCTCTGCTGCTGGCAAGAACATTGTACAGCATCTGACTTCCCTAGTCTTATGCAATAATACCCCCCAATTCTGGCTAGCTAACCCAGCAATGGAGTGTCTGCCGGACAAAATCAGACAAAGGAACAGATACAAGTATAATATGCAGTTTTAAACCCATGCTTGGTATCATAAAGCAAGTAACTGTCTAAAAATTAAAAGTGTCCTCCTAGCTTTCTTCCTTTTAAAAATACAATGTCCAAATTATTATCAATGAACTAAACATGAGCCTTAATTTCTTCATTTAAAACCATAATGCAAATAAATTAGGATGAAATAATAGACAAAGGGAGGATTAAGAAAAGAGGAGTTGGCCTCCCCTTCAAATTCTTCCTCTTTTTAAGTATCAAAAGTGAAGAAGAAATGTAACAATCAGAGCATTCCAATGTTGCTTGGGCCAGCATGACCATGATAAGCACAGCATCCTTGTGATTTCATGAAACAATAGGCTTTTGATGTCTTCTACATTTCTTTGTTCTCTATAGGGAAAAGGAGGTTTGATAACCATATATGTGTGATTTTGCTAAATGAGTTCCCCTTACCGGTTTTTCAGTCTCCTTGTCTTTAAGTGGTAAAAGTTGCCAAAAAATGGTCTTCCTTCTATATTCCATATTCTTCATTTGCTGCATTTGTGAAGTGTTATAATGTGTATGGGTACTTTCTGAATAGAATGGTCTCACTAACAAGATATTACAGGACAGTTATGGGAACAGCCATTGCATGGATTTCAGAGTTTTCCTAATACCGTAGCTCATCTTTTTTAAAAAAGAAAAATAATGCTATGCATATATGTTTTTTCTGAAGATATATATGACTTTAAGAGGTCATTCAAAAAAGTACTTTGGTCAGCGAGTTATCTCAATGGAATAACTGCTTGCCTGGCAAGTGCAAGGTCCTGAATTTGATTCCTGGTACTACCAAAAAAAGTACTTTGTTTTGGGGATCCAGGAGTATAGCCCAATAGTAGAGCATGTGCAAGGCATTGGCTTCTAGGCCCAGAATTAAAAACACTTTTATTTTGAAAAAATTTTGACTTACAGAAAAACTGCAAAAATAATGTCTCATGGCTTAGAATATCATTCACCCAAATTTCCTTACTGCTAATCATAACACATTTACTAAAATCAGGAAGAAGCATGACACATTTACTAAAATCAGGAAGAAGGGTCTCTAATTAGAGATAGCATTTGAATTTCACTAATTTTCTCCTTAATGTGTGTGACCATGACACTTTAGATGAAATCTGCTACTCAGTGGTAATGTCTCTTGTGTCATGGTCATGAAAGGTAAGAGAACACCAGGGAGCTGTCACAGACTGGAGGAGATTAAAATATAATGAGTAAATGCAATGTAGGATTTGGGACTGGATCCTGGATCAGGAAAAAGATATTAGGGAGAAAGTTAAGGAAATCAAGCAAAGTCCCTACTTTAGCATAGACCTTTATATAGTATAATTTCCTGTTGGTGATAACTACGCTATGCATGGTATGTAAATTGTTAAGATTAGGGGAATCTGGTGCAGAATATACAGGAACTGGCTGCATTACTTTTGCAACTCTGCTGTAAATCTAAAATTACTTGAAAATAAAAAAAAAAGTAAGACTGAACTATCAATACAGATCTATTTTACTTCTCTTTATAACCATATTTTCTTTTAAAGTATGTTTTTAAAAGTCTAAAATAGCATGAATTTTTAGCAGTGATGGACATTACTTTTTTCAGGTCAGTGGCATAGAGGACAGAGATCCTGACTCTCAGGGTAACACCTGTTTCCTCTGTGTCTGTGCGGTACATCTCAGCTCCCTGATGGTGTTCATGAGTTGTCCTAAATAAGTACAGTCTGAGAACCATGAGGAGTATGTTGCCTGGAGTCTAACTTCTGGTTATCTTTCCTTAGCAAACAGGAAGAATGACAAAAAATAATCAAACTTTAAACTAGTGAAAACTGCTGTGTACAAGTACACAAGTACAAGTACAGAGAGCATACTTGTGTCTAGGCCCAATTTTCGCTACAAATGTAGATTCTTAACCTCATTCCTTTGCAACAAATTTCACTTGCCAAAATAGTCTCATGGTTGTGATCGTATGTGTTGAAGAGATAATGTAGTGTTGTTTTATGCATCTTCTTCCAGTACTCATCTTTTAGAATGGCTTCAGCAGAAAGCCTATTCTTTGATTAGGCCTGGGATATGGGCTTCACCTGAAAACAATTGCTATGAAACATTATAATAAAATAATTGTTATAAAACTCACCAAGAGTGGTGAGTATAGTAGACAGATATAATGGGTATGGATATGTCATAGTGAATAGTGATTATACATATATATACATATATGTATATATGTATATATACATATGTATATATATATATATATATATATATATATATATCCTTTATGAACAATATGTGACTGCTAATGCATACTACTTGTAGTCTGGTACAGCAGGTGTAAGAACGCATGATACTATTGAAGCAGAATAACTTGTCTCTTCAAACAATTGCAAGATTGACTTAGTTTTATTTGTAATCAACCTTTGTTAAAAACCAAGGGAACTTCATTAAAGATACCAACCTAGATAAGTAACAGACTATAATAACAAGGAATTGGCATAGAAAAATTATCTTTGAGGGGAACTTTTAAAATAACTGTACCAAGTAGACAAGGCAACTGAGTAAAAAAGAGCAGCATAGCAACATGACACAAGACTCTTCTATACAGTTGGGAATTTATCTACTGGCTGAACTCTAGATTTCTTTCTGAAGACAGTACAGTCTTCATCATCCACTACTTAAATTTTATGGAGAGATGGCACAACACTTCAGCACAATGCACAATCAGCTATGTGGCTCATCCTTCTTATTTTCCTAACATTTCCTCATTATGAGGTGAGCACAGGACACTGTGTCTATTGTATCAATTATAAAGGCAAAGAATCATCATCTGGTAGAGTATCCCATGCTAATGGATTCCTTACAAAAATAAAACAAAACAAAAAACAAAAGCTGCAGCCCAAAACTCATCAAATGTTTGCTTTAGTTATTTAACCACTCATGGAAGAAATAGTACACAGACAAATTTCAATGGTGTTTCAATTATACAAACTCAAGAGAGGCAGAAAATGCTTCAGCAACCGTTAAGGTATGTTCTTTCTGTATTGTAGATTTGACAGGAGTACAATTCGCATAGGTCAATTATCCTGAACTTGGTATAGCTTTCATGCATATCGCAGATGAGAGATAATACAAAAGGTAACTACAAAGCTTTTGTGCAGACACAGAACTCTGATTATGTGTTATCTAAATGGCAAATTAAGTAATTGCTCAAAAAGCTTTGTATATTTCAAATATTAAGGTTTTCATTAAAAGTTTGAGAATATGGGGATTATGCATATCTTCATTGTCCTATGTGACTGGTCATCATTATTAACATAATACACAAATTATTATTTTTTTAAATTTTATTTATTTATTTTTTTCTTGTTTCAGAACCTTTATTTGTTTATTCACTAATTTTTATGGCCGGCCCAGCCTGCCCCGAGGGCAGGGCTGGCGCAGCATGTGGTGCCGGGGATCGAACCGCGGTCCCTGAAGCCACCCAAGCTTTCCCAAGCAGGCTCTTTAGACCACTGAGCCATCCCGCTGGGCCCCACAAATTCTTTTTTAAAAACATGAGATTCAGTTAGCAGACAGCTTATTTAAATAATTAAGTGGCTTATTTATGTTCATTATCTTTTGTATGCTTTGTATGTGATTTAAACATTTTTTAAGCTTTAAAGTGCAATACATACTTTATAAACAGTAATCTGCAGTATTTTCTTCAAAGTCTTCATTTTATGGTGTCTCTTCGTTTTTAAATGGGAGCACTGACCTCAAATCTATGGCATCATGTGGATGTTACACCTCTCTTGCACAGGAATAATAAATCCAACTATTTAAGTATATGTTTAGTATACCTAGTCTGATAATCCAAAGTTCTTCCACATCTGAAAACTGCTGAACCCTGACGTTGCTTGTGAGCGGAAAATTCCACACCTGACCTGATTGACAAGTTCTAGTAAAATGTGGGTACACTAACATAGTGTATAAAGTTACACTGAAATTTGTATATAAAGAGTATATGAAACAAATTAATTTCATAGTAAGACCATAGATATTTAATTGTTTGTATGGAAATATTTCAAAATCTGAAAGGTTTTGATAGCTGATACACTTCTGGTTCTTAGAATTTCTGAAAAGGGTTACTCAATCTGTCATTTAGTATTTGAGAAAATGTTTTTCTTAGAAAAATATTACACTAACCAGTGAAGTCATAGATAAAAATGCTAACAAGGAAAAATTGGCCATGAGAAGATAAAATGTCAGTAAAACTAAAGGGCTCTCTTTAGCTTATATCTTGATACATTCTGAAAAACATCTTAAATGCATATTAGCAATTCCTATTAATTAAATAAAAAAACATTACTCTTTTGGCTTCTATGCTTACCTGTACATCTGTAGCCTTAGTTTAAGTACAACTATGAATAAAACATGAAACATGCAAATCAGTGCACATTTTGCACTGCCAATATATATTTCTAATTGTTCATAATACTTCAGATGCTACATATTTTCCTTATACTCTAGTACATCATATTTAAATTTTATAATCTTAGCAATAGGACTTTACCAAGTGCAAGTACAAATCTTAAATTGATCAATCAGATGTTCAAGAAGAAAATTAAGTGAACTTAATTTGGTTTTTTTTTTTTTTTTTTTTGTCTTTTTGAGACAGGGTCTCGCTATGCAGTTGAGGTTGGCCTTGAGCTCACTTTTGTAGCCCAGGCTGGTCTCGAACTCGCACCAATCCTCCTGCCTCAGCCTCCCAAGTGCTGGGATTACAGGCGTGAGCCACCACGCCCGGCTTATGAACTTAATTTTGTAGTAATACATTTAAGTTAAAGGTTCAACATATACTTTCACTAAGTGTTCTAATGCTAAAATTTTCCTCTTGAATGTAAGATGTTCTCCTGGTATTCTCAGTCTGACTTTATCTTCTGAAAGCTGCTTGATCCCTGCTGAGCGCATTTTGATATTATGGATAATAAAATATACCATAATTCAATGATTTTCCGTTTATAGACAGTTTTGATTACTGAATTAGATTCCTAAGTCCTATACCAAATGATAAACTACAACAACGCTACTGCAACTGCTCACTCCTACAAGTATTCTTGAAGTGTATCTTTGTAAGTTGGCTTTGATGGTGTGAGGATTAGACTGGCATAGTTTTACAAAGTCTGCATCTTGCCTTAAAAATAATAATTACAGATTTCAGGCTATTAAAAATTTTACACATTTCATAATATATCATATTTCAAAAAGCAGAAACCAACAAATTCCATGCATTAATATGGTGCTTACCTTTAGAGAATCAAAGCAAGCCACCACGCGACCATTTTCCACATGGCAAACTCTTGGTGGATGGGCAAACTTGCAATCTGCATCACCTCGAGAGCAAGTTCCTCTCTGAAATTCTCTGCAGACCTCTAAAGTCAGCCACTTGGCATCGCGAATCAGGGCAACATTGACGGGCGTCATATTGCAAGCAAGGAGATAGCAGGTAGCTTTGGTGGAGTGGCTATTTGTTAGCACGTAGGCTTTCACAGAAGTCAAATCTGATTTGATCAAACAAAAAAGTCTCTCACAAAAAGAAAAGTCGTATCAGAATAACTAAAAGTCAAACAAGAGACCAACTCCTAAGAAGGAAACTGTAAAGGTTGAGGAGTTTTATTTTGTTAATTTAGCAAATTTGTTCAGATATCTGGTAGTTTTTCAAAAGAATGCTATTTCATCTAATTGACGTTTTCAAAAATCATATACTGCTGCCTACCCTTCAAATTGTCAATATATAATATTGATAATTATATATAATATATCATATATATATACTATGTATATATATATGTAAAGAGTAATATTGTGGATGCTGTTTTAACTTAAGGGTTTTGCTGCAAAATCAAGGGGAGGGAAAATGTCTAAGAAAACTGAGAATCACAGAAAAAAATAAATGCACTTGCTGCCAACTGTAAACTGCAAGCTCACCCGGTTTCTTACAGAGCAGGGAGTAGGGAAGGTAATGCTGGACAGGGGAGCTGGTAAAATGACAGTTCTGGAGAAGCCAAGCAGCAGAGATGTCAGAAAAGGCACTTTTCAGAACCTGTAAGAAAAAAAAATAAAATTAGCTAAAATATGCAATTCTTTCTTTTAAAACTCTAGGCTTAGAAAGAAAAATAACCATATCTTATCTAAAATAGGAAGCTTCTACATACTGATACTGCAACATAGTAGGTACAGCCAGCTATTTTCAATAAAGAGGGCATTTCCCATTGTAAAATTGTGCATAGGAAAGGAACAGGAATTCATGTATGTGTTCCCTGTGCAGAAAAGTGACAGTGAACATTCTAGAGCTTTCAACAATGCCAAACAGTCAACTGTGTCACCTCTGTCATAGGTTTGCCACCCCTGGTGTAGTGCAGCATGACAGTCCTTTATGCATTCACAGTCCACTTACATGTGTACTGTTTTTACAGGCTGCCAATGACCTACCTTTCAACTAACTAACCTGATTAAAGATTCAATTATCTGATTTCAAAATCTAGCAATCAGGAATTGCTACGAAAATTAAAGTTGCTTGAAGAGGCAACTTGTGTCTTGTAAATGTAATCATCAATAATCTCATGAAATAGAACAGGACTGGCCGGAGACTCACTGAATATGAGTTAGGGTGGATGATGGAAACATAAAATGTACTTCAGATAAAAGATAAATCTTTGGGTGCCAGGGAGACAGCTCAGTGGAATAAGCTCCTGCCTGGCAAGCGCAGGGTCTTGAGTTCAATCCCCAGTACCGCAAAAATATTAAGAATAAAAATTGAAAATCAAATGCATCTTTGAAAAGAGCATGGACGTTTTTTCCTCCCAGCCCTTTGTTTGCTTCTTAGTCTTTATGAAGAGAAACTGGAATAACTGGGATGGTTTCAGCATACATAAAAATGACAAAAAGCACCTTTTTGTGATGCATGAAATATTGTGCGTTAGGATATGCCGTTTAACCCAGTATCAACTAGCAAAGTCAAGCAACTCAAAGGAGAAGAGCCATTAAAATTAATTTGTAGATCACAAGACATGAAGTTATACCAACATAACAGTAAGACAGAAGTGAGTTCGGAGTATAGGTCACATCAACTAATAGCCAATACTACCAAATAATGGTATGGAAAGTCTAATAAATCTTTTATTTTTAAATATTTTTTCATTACCTTTCCCAAGTCCATCTTTTTTATATTCAAAAGGAAATTAATTATTAACTGACTTTTCAGATATCACTAGGAAACTAATTACTTGGAAAATTCAAAGCTTATCTTTCCAAGAATAAAATATGCTTGCTAAATCATTCTTCATAAAAATATTTCTAAATTGTATTATAGGTAACTTTGCATTCTTAAAACACAGTGAAACTCAGCCTCTGGGTAAAGACTTGGGATTATTAACATCTTGGCAAGTAGACTTGTCCTCCTTCCCTGGGAGTTGTAGTAAGTGCTGTCACTTCTCTTTCTGCCACAATATTTGCCACTATGAATTTCCTAGTTCCTTTCTGGCAATCCAATGGCCATTCCATACGTTGATGAAGAGTTAATTACTGCATGATGTACCTAAGGGGTAAGGTACACACTTTTCTACAATGTCCTATAACTGCCGTCACTGCTATGAGGGCCAGTTTACATTATGTCACACACAGAACAATAGTTTAGAGGGTTAAATTGTCAGAGAAATAATATCTCAAATATCATTAATTAAAAATCCTGATGCCAGAAATGCAAATCTGGGTCACAGTGAGATACCACTTTATAACTACAAGGATGGCTACAGTGAAAAAGAAACACTGGAAAATTAGAATCTTCATTAATTATGGGTGGTAATATAAAAGAGTGCAGCTGACAAAAACTCTGATAATTTCACAAAATATTAAAAAGATTTTCTAGAGCCCAGACCCAAATCGCACCGCCGGGAGCTGAGCCTGCACGCCCGCTGCGGATAAGCCCCCTGCGCCCCTATGCCCCGCCTCTGCGTTCCCGCGATTAACTTCCTGTTCCAGCCCAGACCCAAATCGCACCGCTGGGAACTGAGCCCGCGCGCCGGCTGGGTCAGGATCCTTGGCCTGCCTTCCCTTTCCCCGCCCCCCCCCCTTTGTTTTCACCCCTCCAGCCCAAGCTGCAGCACCGAACCCATCAAATAGCTCTTTGGCAACCGATCTGGTCCACGAGCCTACCAGGACTATTCAATCCCAAAGCTCCACCTCTACCT
>PVJA010003496.1:0-94748 GCA_004027025.1 Myocastor coypus | reverse complement strand
TCCTTGGCTGCTAGAAGCCCTGAGGTGCACTTGGGCGGGGACTTCCTGCTGACCTTCCTGGGGAGTCCTGTCTAAGCCAGAGGAGAGAACTGAGGTGAGTGAAGACTCAGTGTTAGAGGAAACCAAGAGAATGCGACAGGAGAGACTCCTGGGAGGTGTCCACTGGTGTTAGCTCTCACCGACATCCCTTCTCCTCCCACAGAGAAACTTCCTAAAGGACTGCTCTGTACTCGCGCTGTACCTTCTTCGTGGTCCCACGCTTCCTCCCACCCCGCCACTGGGTTTCTACTCCTGTCATGGCGGTGGCTTGACTGGGAGTTCTAGCATGGCAAGTTCCAAAGACTCTTTTTCGCCACACACCATCTTATTAATGACTCTCTCACTCCTTCACTCTTTAAAGCTTTCCTACTGTGGATTCCATGCAGCAGTCCCTAAAGTTCCTTCCAGTCCTTGGGCCACCTGTTTCCTGCCACAGTTCCTGGACTTCCACCATCTCTCTCACGGGGGTGGCACCCAGGAGCACAAGGACTTCCATGTGTGCACCTGTCCTCACGCTCCACTCTACACCCACAGCATCAGATAGGATTACCACACTGTGGGTATAATCTACACATCTACATTCATATCTGCATGCAGTCCAGAACTCATCTCTAAACTCCAGTGTGGTCCTCTGCCTAGGACACATTGCACAAGCCCAAATTCAAACCTCCGTCTCCCCAAGGACCTGCTCCAGCTTTCCTCCTACCCCATTCCCCATTCTGAAAACAACTGTTCATCAACCCCATTTCTCGGGCCAGAACCCTGGGTACTTCCTCTACCAACCATCACACTTCCACACTATTACAAGATGCCAACCTTCCTGCCACCCTGTCTTCCCCTCTGATCTTTTCACGTCCTTTCTTTGATCCCATGACTTACATGGCCAGGGTCTCCCCTTTTCTTTTTTTTTTTTTTTTTTTTTTTTTTTTTTTTTTTTTTTTTTTTTTTTTTTTTTTTTTTTTTTTTTTTTTTTTTTTTTTTTTTTTTTGTCTTTTTGAGACAGGGTCTCACTATGCAGTTGAGGCTGGCCTTGAGCTCACTTTTGTAGCGCAGGCTGGTCTCGAACTCGCACTGATCCTCCTGCCTCAGCCTCCCGAGTGCTGGGATTACAGGCGTGCGCCACCACGCCCGGCCTCCCCTTTTCTTATTCAGCTGACCAGAGAATCTGCTGACAAGACTCTCTGCTGGCCAGCAGAGTGACCTTCCTGCCTTTCTTGCCAGTCTGTTTTCTTTGGTGCCAGATCATCTTTTTAAAAAATTACTATGATTATTTACAATAGTTAATACATTGCACAATATTGTCTTCATTGTAGTTGTTCAGAGTACAAGATGTAGACATGCTTTCTTGCCTAAACCTCATTAGTACAGATTTTTTCACTGCACAAAGAGAAAGTAGCTGTGCATTTAGTCCAACAGTCCATAACAGTTGTGGATTATCAGCTCATTGGGCATTATAAGGGGCTCTTGACTTGAGCCTTTTACAACTCACCATATTATTATGGCTTTCCTTTTTATACCTCGTGATTAGACTTTTCTGCTGGATGGTTAAGGCCAAGATAAAGCAAGATCTATGTTACAAAAATATGTAACTTTTGTATCTGACAAGGTCAGTCAGTTCCCCTCAGAGTTCACTCTGGACCCATGTATTGTAATTTGCAGAACTTTTGTCAGTGTCAGCCATCTGGATGAGTCACACATCTTGACAAACTGGAAACTTGAGCCAGTGAGTTCAAAGTCTGCTTGTGATGGTGAGGATAAAAGCCCAGTTCTGTAGTGTGGTGAGCAGAGCTTCGCGTTCCACGGATCCCCACCCATCGCCCACTGTTATCCTTTGGTCCCCTCTTCTCAGCGCCTCCTCTTTGTCTGTCCTCATTTCGAGATCCTGGCAGCCACAGGAGGCTCTCGTTTCCTTGGGGGTTTCTTCTGGACCTGGCCAAACCTGCTCAGTCCTCACACCTCGGCCTAGCAGCCCCGTGTGAGGGAGGGCAGCTATTTCCTGCTGCTTCTCAGGATTCTGGGAGGCTAAGAACTCAGATCCTGAGGGCACTAACGGCATAGTCCTCATCACCTGCATCTGCTTATCTCATTAGCTTGCTGGGAGGAAAGCTTCTAAAAAATATCTCGCCAATACACTTGCGGTACATAATGATTACGTGCATCATGGGGCGCTTGCATGTACACAGGATGCATCTGAATGCTTTTTACTTCTCCTTCTCCTCCCCTCTTCCTCCCCTCAGCATCTCTAGATCCCTTTCTCATTTGCAAAAGATCCACTTTCCTTTTTGCTATTGTATATCTTTTATTTTGCTCCTTTCTTTTTAAATTTGTATTTTGGATTCTTCATACGAGTCACCACGCAGTATTTCAGCTTGTATATCTGGTTTGTTTTCACTTAGCATTACTGTCTCAAAGTACATTCGTTTTCCTAAAAACAAATTGAATGCATCTCTTTGTATGGTGGAGTAGTCCTACATCGTGTGTCAATACCACATTTGCTTTTTTCCATTAATCTGCTGATGAGTATACAAGCCATCGCCAAGGCTTAGCTACGAACAGTTGGGCTGCTGCAAACATGGGCAGGCATGTAGCACTGTGGTGTGAAGTTTTTAACTCTTTGGAGAAGATACCCAGACAGGACCTAGTTGGGTGGCTGAGAACTACCTGGGACATTTCTGTGTCATTTCTTAGTGGAATATCTGCAACATCCCAGGAGCTAATAAAAGTCTGTTGACTGGCTTATGTAACACAAATAATAGATAATTTACCATAAGGCTTCCTATGCAGAATCACAAGGGAATTCAATGTGTATGTCAAGGGATGCTTTTTAAAAGATATCCCTTGAATAAATGGCTATTTTTTTACTTTATTTATTTATTTATTTATGTTATGGGCGGCTCAGCCTGCCCTGGGGGTGGGGCTGCACAGCATGTGGTGCCGGGGATCGAATTGCAGTCCCTGTGGTTGCCTAAGCTTGCCTAAGCAGGTGCTACAGACCAGGGAGCTATCTCACTGGCTCTTATTGGCTATTTTTGATCTATGAAACAGAAAAATCTATTTTCAATCTTTCGAAAGGACATATGCGGGGCTAGGGCGATAGCTTGGCAGCCTAAGTGCCGGTCTGGCCACTGCAAGGACTGGGGTTTGATTCGCAGTGCCACATGCCATGCAGGCCCCGGAAACCTGGCTGCATCGAGCAGGTCCGCGCACCAGGCATGGTGTGCCGTGCCTGTAATCCCAGCGCTGAGACAGGAGGGCTGATACGAGTCCACACTGCATAGCAAGCCCCTGTATCAAATAAATACGCTTTTTTAAAGGGACACATGCAAAAACAAAGCAAGCATTAGAAGAAGTGTAGGAGCAGTGCTATGGAAACACTGCTTAGAAATCTGACTCCGAAACCTGAAGGTCCAGGCCTTGAGGGCCAGAGGCCCTGTCCCCGCGTGAGTCTCAGCTGCTCTCACAGTCCACCTGTGAGGTCTTCTCGCTGCATCTTTCAGCCTGGGCCACCACTGAGACAAGCTCCTCCCGGCAGCCCCAGAGATGCAGGCGCTGGCCCCAGCTCCTTTTGCACATTTGCATTCTGCTTATCAGGTCACCCTAGAGCAACATCTTCAGGGGAGCCAGCAATTTCTCCCTCACACTGAAGCTAATGAGCAAAATAGCTCTTGCTGAAGGACAAGAAAAAGCCAGAGCTTGCACGGCGTACCGCAGGCACCATGGGCAGGCTGTCATAATTATGAGAAACCGTCGCAGGACCTTACAAATTAACAGCTGCAGAGAAAACTTCAGCCCTATCTGGTTGGTGGAGAGTCGTGAGGCAGAGGCCGCAGCCACGGGAGCTCCTGTGCAGTGCTGACGGCCGCTGTCTCCCAAGGGATCACGACACCAGCTGTCAAATTCTCAGCACAAGGAGATAGTTTTACAACCACTCTGGACTCTGCACTTCCAGCGGGCCTGCCAGAGTTGGCCTGTACTACTGGCTAACCATCAGCGTGTTCAGCTGAGCAGTAACAAGGGCACCTGGTCCTCCCTGCCCTGCCTCGATTCCCCCTCTTCCGCCTTCCCTCACCTCGCTCCTCCCAACCGACCCCGTTAGCAGGTTTCCTCTCCCTGCATCTTCTCAAACAGCTCACGCAGGGAATGAACCGAACTCATTTCAGAGCCAGTAATCAACTCCCCCTTTGGATCAAGCTGCAAACTAAAATTGTACCAATCTGTCTAAACAACCCAAGGAAAATGGGACAACCTAAATTGTCCAATTTTGGTGTGTCCACCTAGCTTGCTAATTTAATTTTACTTTCCAAAAACCTGAGACCTCATGCTGCCTCCTTCCCTGTGTCGATCTGAGAAAATGAGAAAGGAGAAAAGCACATCTCCAAAAACAAATCATTCTGCCAACCCCACGGGCATCGGAGCTGTGAAGACAGCCCTGCCAGGATCTCTTCTCTGGTCCCTGGTGAGGGCCAGCAGGAAGTGCAGAGCCTCAGGAAATAGAGAAAGAGCAGTGAGGAGGTGGCACAAGGCTCCAGCTTCAGACGATGTGCGTATCTGAAGCTTGGGTCTGGAAAAGACTGAGGTGGAGAAGAGAGTTTCTGAGCCAGGGCAGTTGCCTGGCCTCATTTGGGAATTTTCCAGTGGGACCTGGATGCTGGGTTATGGTGTCCTACACACTAGTCTCAGGACACTGCGGCAAGTCCCCTGCCAGGCTCCATTCCTGAAAGGAATTCTCTCCCTGATGCCTCATTATTTGTATTTCTGAACAAAATATAAATGAGAGGCTTAGAAGCAAAAGCAAAGCCCCAAACAAAAACCTCATCAGCAAATGATAATCATAAGGAAGGTGTCAAGCATGTAAATACTGTATTCCTGAGTGTCTCAGATTCATTTCTAAAAAATGAGCTCCAAGAGGTGTGAAAGCTCCTAATTAGAAAGAGGCTGGAAGGCCCGAGGAACTCTGCAAGGGCGGAGCTGTCTGCTTCCCGCCTGTCTAGGAAAGGCCGCTCCCAGGAGCGGAGGGCCGGCAGGGGCTCCGGTGTGCCACTTTTCATCTCCGACTCTCACCTGGCCAAGATGGGAAACCCAGCAAGCTACACACCAAGGTGTCCTGCAGTCTTCATTGCAGATTAGCTACTGGGAAGAGCCGCATCAGCTCCCAGTCCCTGGAAGACTTTAGGGAGACCTCCCTGCTTCTCCTTCCCCTTCTTCTGCAGAGCAAACTAACCCAAAGCCAACTGCATGACCTACTGATCCCAAGTAACACTGGCACCATATGGAACTTGGAAAAAGAGTCCATGCATTTGGGGACAAAGCTATTCCTGGGTTCTGGCAAGCGTTTCTGAAGAAGATGCTTTATGCCCACTCGCATTTCTCATTAAGCCCTGGCTCCTAGGGAAAAGGACTGGGCAGAAGTTTTAGAGTAGGGTGTTTAATTAATCTGAATAAGTGACATTACACAGTGAAACAAATAGAGCCAAATTAGAGTCTGTTACAGGAAGTTGCTTCTTTCTTGTGAGTCCTCACCTGTGGTCTCATGGTATGTTTGTCACCAAAAGACATAATAAACACTACATGACAGACACATCACCAGTCTCCTTTTGGAAGGAGGAGTGGCATGGTGAACAGTTTTCTCTTCAAATCAGTGCCATTGCTACTGCCCACATTCCATTGGCCATTGTCGTAGTTACGTTGTACTCATTGCAGGGACAAATACCTGACACTCAGAATGAAGGAAGGAAAGGTATATTTAGCTCACAGTTTGTGGAGGTTTCAGTCCCTACTTGGCTGGCTCCAAGGCAGTGAGGCACAATGCAGAGGCCAGCAGTTTATGGCGGCGGAACAGCAACAATATGGTGACAGAGGCAACTGACCAACCAGAGGAGCAGAGAGCAATAGTTTCAGTCTATCTCTCTTTATGTTACATTCAGGCTCTATGCCTTAGGATATCCACCCTAGACCACACCCATAATCCCTGCAATATTCAGACCCATCACCCCATCAGTATTAAAACACATAATCCTAGTGGATCATGAGTCAAGTCTCAAACTGTAGAAGTCCCTGCCCCATGATTTCATGAGGCTTTGGGGGGACAGCTAGACATAAGCCATAAGAGCCACTGTCAATCATTTGGCCAATCTTAAGTGCAAAGGGGAGATAAATAGCTTCTCCCCAGGGGATGAGAGCGAGTATCTCCAAAGCTTGTTACAGCCTCCTACCGGCCAGGGGCTGCCCCATTGCCATCGGAGCACGGAGTGGCTTCAGCGTTGGGGAGACGCACACACAGAGAACAAGCACGAAGCTGACCTCTGCTTCACCCCAGCTCAGCCCGCATCACCCTGCAATGCCTGGGGCTTCGCTGCAAGCTGTCTACAGCAAGGGCCCAGTGCTCATGGAGCCATGGTTCCGCAGCTGCCTTCCTGGTTCTCTTTGTTTTCAACCTTGTTTTTGGCTCAAAATCAATGAGCACACAAGCTGTGGAGAGTAACTGGCGGCATGGCCTCACTTGGGTGAGTGAAGAGAGACCTTGGGTTAATGAGGTAAGGTACTGAAAGCAAGCATGAGGGGAGGGATCGCAGGCTCTATCATTTTTTAATCTACTTCCACATTTCACAATGGTCGTCCCAAGTCAAGGACAACAACAACAACCTCATACAGTTATCAGGGAACTTCTAGAAAATGCTAATGTGAAACATGTAGCCATAAATTATATGAAAAATAGATCTGAGCTGACCCAGACAATTCTATAAAAAGAAGCAAGCATTCCCACAGTTTTGGTGGTCCTCAAGCAGGCTCAGTCATGGCAGAACAGAATAATAATTCAATATTTCCTACATGGCAGCCTTTCTGTAAGCTCCAACTCCTGCCCCATTAATAGGCAGAAGCCTAGCATTTGTGGAAGGGCCCACTGTAAAGTATTTTCTGTAGAGCAGCCGGCTTGCTGCATTAGCTCAGAGCTGCTCTTGGAGCTAAGCATGGCTTGCCTCATTTATATTTCTCCTTTGGACGCTTGTTTTGGTGCCAGTCTTCGTATCTCATTGGTCTAGCACCTTGATGGGCTGGTCCTCCAGGGTATTTGAGTTTCTCCCTCCATTCCTGACTTTCTACCTTTCTGTTCTGCAATCGCCTTCTGGCGCAGTATCTCTGTGGACCAACAGAGAACTAGGGTGAACAACTCCTTCCAGATTTGGCCCAGGACTGCAGGCCTGAACAGCCTTAACTGGACTCATGCCCTTGTTGACAGGATGTTCAGACACATGAGCCCTGTGGTCATTTCTGGGAGAGTGCGACGAAGTACACGTGGGACACAAAGCCAACCAAGCATAGAGCCGGCTGATGTGCCACATGGTTTGCCATGCCAGGCATGCAGGCTACTGCGCTCTGCAGGACGTGGGGTCCTCCCTGGACATAGCCTGGGCCTAGGCTCCTTGTACCTAGCAGAAAGCAGGCAGCAGCCGCAGGGAGGAGCAGCTGGTGGGCTGCAGGGAAACACCATGCACTCTGCCTTACATTTCCCCTCAGTCAGATCTTCAGGCAAATCAGGGCATGCATTTTACTGGGATTCTGTGGCCTCCACGGCCTGGGAACTGAGCAGAAGTTGGAGACGGCGATCTTGGGTGATTGCAGAGACAAGATATAAAATGTAATGAAAAACTTAAGTAGCACATTGTAAAACGAGAGTCCAAGAACTCAACAAAGAAATATCAAATAGCAAGAGTTTATTGAATCTGGAGGAAGGAGAGACCTCTCTGAACTGAAATGTGCCAGAAAAGATTCACAATCAGGGTGGAATTAAGTGTGAAAATACAAGCATCCTGGCAGTTGCAAAAGAGTAAAGAAAGCGTGTTAGGGCCTGACACCATGCCGACACAGGCATGTGGCACACGAGAGAACCAGTTCTGAGTTGTGTGGGGAAGCAAGGAGTCCGGCTGGTAGGACAGCACTTACGGGGACTTCTACCATTCTCTCAGTTGCCAAATGTGGAGGCTGTCCATGCAAGGCAAATAGCGTTTGACTTTCTGTGTCTAATTCAAAAGTTTGAAATTTGATCGCTGCCAACTGCAAGAATGCAGGGTGGGCATCTGCCCTTGAGGATGTGGGCCTTACACTTCTGGGCCCCTGCCCTCCTCACTAGGCACAATTGTATGCATGTTATGGAAATCTAGGATTGCACGTACACAGACGGGAAATAGTATTTTGAGGAAAAGGAGGTAAACGTAAAGTTAAGCATCTGTCCATCTTGTGACATTTTTCTGACCTAAATCAAGGACAACAGCCTCATACGGTTCACTGCATCTTATATTAGATCTGTTCCTCTAGAAAACAGTGCCGAGTACACCATGCCAACCCTGTGAGTTCCAGAACAATGAACAAAAGGAAGTTTCCCTGAAGGTTCAGAGTGGCTGCAGCCTTGGGCAGCAAGCCCCAAGGAGGCAGGGCAGGATGCAGGCTGTGGAAGGAGGCACCAGCACAGTTCTCACCCTGGGTGCTTGGCATGGCCCTCCACTACCCTGAGCATTTTGCTGACATTTTGTTGGTGAGATGGCAATGTGCTCGGGCAGACCGAGCTTTTTATAATGCAGACCCGGTGGGATGGCTCAGTGGTCTAAAGCACCTGCTTGGGAAAGCTTGGATGGCTTCAGGGACCGCGGTTCGATCCCCGGCACCACATGCTGCGCCAGCCCTGCCCTCGGGGCGGGCTGAGCCGGACATAAAAATGAGTGAATAAACAAACAAAGGTTCTGAAACAAGAAAAAATAAATACATAAAATATAATGCTCCATGTCTTTCTCCATCGCGCATGAGCTGAGGACATGCAAGTTTCCCTGTATGAGTCTGGGCTGGTGCCCCAAGGACAGATACTGTGTCCAGGATCACCGCACTGACTTCTGTAGAAGGACACCACTCCAGGCTGCACCCACCCCAACCTGATGATAGACACGCCAATATAGTATTCATTGTGACAGTTTCAATATGCTGGGCATTTCACAGTTACAGCCAAGAGGTGGGGAAGGGCAGGGCCAGCCAGAGGTGGGCATGGGGTTGTTCTGTGTGGCGGAGCTTCCTTCCCTTATTCTTGAATTAATCTACTTCATCAACACAGATATAAAAAACTGAAAAATGTCTTCTAGGTGGAAAAACTCTTGCGACACTGCAAAGGAAAGCTGGAGTAGGAACTGGACGCTACGAGCATCCAACCTCACTTGTCACACCTGCCAGCTTGAGCCTCTACTTGCAGGTCTGTAAGGTGGGGGAGTTTCCTGCCGGAGGCTTTCCTGCCTCCTGATCTCGCTTTGAGGCTAAAAGGGCCACGCGAGTCACTCATGAGGACACTTTTTGGAAGAGCTCTCCACATGTGAGGTGGCAGTGTACTGCGCAGCCGATTGCATTGTGCGCGTGCTGCTTCTCAGAACGCACCTTGTGACCCCATCGCCTTTATGGGCCCAGCCTGCCATTGTTTTAGGTGGCGACCGACTTGACAGAGGCCACACTTTCTTTAATTTGCAGACTTGGATGACTGGTTTATAGAATATTCTGAGATCACTGAGGAACGACCACGGTGAAGTGTATGCTGCTATAAACCACAGGATGAGAGCAGAGCAGAGGCACAAGTAATAAGCCAGCCGGTTATCGACTCCAGGCACGTGACAAGGGAGTAAAGGTGCTCTGGAGTGAATTCTCTCCCCCACCCCCAGCCTGTGAAGAAAGCAGGAGGCTCATCCCGTCGGCCTGGTCGGAGCATGACCAAGGGCATTCACAAGGCAGGAGCGACTCGGGCCAAGCTCCCTCGGGGCTCTCTGGGCCGCAAGTCCTCCCGCAGGCAGGCAGGCGGGCTTCTTGCCCATGGCACGCAGCATGTGGCTGTGCTAGGCTCCCTTCTCCACCTTGCTGGCTGTTTGAACAGCGCCCTCTAGTGGTTCCTTGTCCTCCACAGTCCCCTTGGGTGGGTGGGGAAGGACAGTCGTGGCGAGTCCTCCGCAACACTGAGCAGGGGCCGTCTCCTTTAACCGCTATGATTACATCAGAGGGACAACGACAGCTGTAGTTCAAACGCACAGGCACAGTCCCCCTTCCCAGTGCCATGCTACCATGCTGCCACAGCAAACTCAGCCACTCTGATTAAAAAATCTATCCCTGCAAGCTTCCGACTTCACTTTTCTAGAATCTGGATAAACTCTCCTGCCGGGGAGATGGCTCCTTGGCACAAGTGCCTGCCTAGCAAGTGCAAGGTCACGCGTTCGAACTCCGGTCCCACCAAAACAAAAACAAACAAAAGCTCTCCAGCCAAGGAGTCAAATCAGGTTACCAGTCCCCTTCTGTGAGTCTCACCCGTGAGCTTCCTAGTTAAAACCTAGCGCCACTCGGACAATTTCACCAAGGGACAGCTTTGGAGCCCCCGTCGCAGCAACTTGTGACTACGGAGAAACTTTCCGGCCACAGCAGCCATAGCGCAGCGCACCAGAGGACCCTTCCCTTAGGCTCACTCATTCCAAAGAGCAAGGGACGCAGGCAGAAGGGTGCCTTGGGCAAGAAGCTCTCTGAGGCACCTCCCCTCTCTGAACCCCTGCTCGGGAAACGGGAGCCACAGCGGCTGTCTTGCGGAGTCTGAGTTTCCACAAGATGCCTGGAACCCGTGCCTGTAACCTAGCTCTTAAGCAATGGGTGCCACACACGTTTTGGTGAAGTTCGGAGCACCTTGTCGGCCCTTGGCAAAGCCACCTGGTCCTCCTAACAGGAATGTCCTCGGGTGCCTCCCAGGCCAGAGGGCGTCGTGCTCTGGCCCAGGTTGGCCAGTAGGCATGGTGGCCTTGATCTCTGGGGCTTCCTGAAGCCCACGTGTTAACGGTGTGGTCCCAAAGGTGAGGGCTACTATGCTGGGAGGAAACTTCAGCAGGCAGAAGGGCTTCGGGTCCCCAGGGCTCGGCCCAAGTGGGCAGTTGGACCCCAGCCACCCCTTGCACTCCCTCGCTTCCCGTTCACAAGGCCAATGGTTCTGTCTTCTAGTAGATGCTGCGGCGTGTGCTGCCCACGCGGCCCAACCACCACGCTGGTCCTGCACACGGTAACACAAAATCACCCTTGCCGCTTTTACATGTGCCTAAGTAGGTATTGTTGCTGCGATGGGGAGCTAAAATGGGAAATTCCCTCCTGCAGTGCCACAGAGGGGACAGAGGCCAAGGGCTGGGACTGGGGATGGGGCGCGGTGTGTTCTACACAGCCTCGGAAACCCTGGGGTAGACCAGAGGCTCTGGCTAGACTCAAGGTCTACAGGAGCGGGTTTAATTTTCCGCCCTATCTGTATGGCATGGTGTTAGCATTTTATCAACTTCAGGATCCTTATTATATTAATTAACCATCATCATGATCGAATTCTACTTCTTCTTAGTATATATTTGTTATAGTTTACAGCTGTGTGGTCGCTACATCGCGTCAACTTGGCTGCTGCCTCCAGCTACACCCTGGGCCATGGGAGTCCTGCTCCGTGGGCTTCGGAAGGCCAGCCTCAGAGTGACTCAGCACAAAAAGGGGCTGAAAAAGGGTTGAGGAAGGATTCCGTGTTCCACTTCTGGGGAACTTCAGTCTTCGCGGTCAGCTTGGACATCGTCTTCTGGCTTCAAGCACAGACTCTCCGGCTCCTTCAGCTTCCGCTGGAGATGCACCTGCTGACTGGCTGAGACTTACAACACTGCAGTGAGCTTCAGGCTCTGGACTGAATCCTTCCGTCTGGGGTGTGCAGAGCCCTCAGCAGGCTTCCCCGTGTGCCGATGTAATTTCTTGTGCATTTGTGCCTCTCGTGTTATATCTGTCCCTTGTATTATAGGTTTCTCTAATAAAACCTTGACTACAATTTCTAGATGCCCCCTACGAGCCTGTGTCCTTTTCTTAAAAGTAAAAGTTTTATTTATGCTTTTAATCCTTATAGCAGTATAACCGTAGGCTTAGTTCAATTTTAAAATTTAAAAACACAGACTGAGAATTCCAAAAGAAAGCAGCATCCCTTCAAACCGAGTCCATTTGCTGCCCACCAACCCAATGCTGAGGGAAGCGTGGAGTCTCTCAGATGCTCACTGGAGTGGCCGGCAAAGCTCCACGAATGCCTAATGTCCTTACAGCATTTTAATGATTTAGGAGTAAATGAGCCAGAAACTCATAGCTTTAATTTCCCTTGAAAAAAAAAAAATATATATATATATATATAAAGGAGGAGTGCACTCAAAGCACATGAAGCACGCTTGCATCTGAGTGTTGCCAGAGTGCGTGCTGAGCCAGGTAAGCTGGTCCTGCAGCCTCTGTGGTGGCCACTGCTGTGAGAGCCCAGAGGCCTCAGCCAAACCGATCTGATGCTCCCACTGCTCTGGGGTGAGCAACGGTGCTCCGGCACCCACACTGCGGCCCTGCGGCCCAAGACCAACGTGCAGTGCTTTCTCAGATCACAAGGACCAAAAGGTGCTGGCTCTGGGGAGGTCCCAGCTCAGATGCGGCACAGGGACCTGGGGAAAACCCTTCCTGGGTGGAAGTCAAGGCTTCCCATGGACTGAGCAGGCTTCTCAGCCTGTGACGCCCAGGCTAAGCTGGGCTTCAGGAATCCCTCCTCTCCCGTTCATCTCTAGCCTGGGGCCTTCGCACTTCTCAAGTTTTAAAGTGATCTCCAACTTTCCAGGTTAAAGGGTCAGTTTGTACAGCTCCCGCTGAACTCCTACGCAGGGCACAGGGCCGTCCTCTCCTTACCCTCAGCCCCTGCCTCTGGTGCTTTCTGCCAGTCTCAGCCCACAGAACTGCCCTTCCAGCCCAGGTCACACATTGTTTCCAGCGTGCTTCTCTGACAACCGCAGGCCAGATGGGTCTGCAGATCCTAAAATCCGACACCAGAGTCTCCAGACACCAGGGATCATCCCTGACAGCAGACTTGCTAGATGAAAGCACGCAGGGAGTGCAGCGGAACTGTCCACGTGCAGAGCCGAGCCTCACGCTCACTCACGCTCACACGTGACTCGTCATCTGCCAACTCCTCTGTTGGTCTGAAATGAAAGTCATGCTCTTCTAGCCGTTAGCAAGTAAACACCTCCTCTATGCAAGAGAGTACTTTGGGATACAAAGTATTAAGGAGTGACCATGCCTAGGTGGTCCTCAGAGTTCAGAAGAGGCTGTCTTAATTAAATCCACCATAGTAACTAATACCTGCGTAGCAATTTCTAGGAAATGGGAGGCGTTATGTTTCCCTGTACTATCTCATTATTCCACACAATAAACCCACTATCGCCCCCATTTGATGAAGCACAGAGCTGGGACCTAGAGATTAAATGTCATTAAGTCACAATTAATGATGGCACAGTTGAGATTCAAACTCAGGAAGCGCAAGTCCAGAGTTTGGGGTCAGCCAGACAGCTCAGTATACTAAAGCGCCTGCTTAGGCAGAGTGCAGTGGCTGGGGTTTGGTCCCCAGGAGGCACCCTGAGATGATGATTGAGACTGGGCATGGTGGCATGCACCTGTAATCTCAGTGCTTGGGAGGCAGAAAAAAGGAGGATCACTGGAGTACAGGCTATGTAGTGAGACCCTGTAGATCCTGTACTAACCACTTAAAAATGAATAGATAAATAACATCCAGAGTTTGAGCACTTAGCATCACTATAAGGGTTAGTGTTACAGCACACGTGGGCTCGCAGAGGAAAGGGCGTCAGCTTTCCTGAGCAGGAGATCTGCTGAGAAGAGCTGTACAGAAGCTGTAACGTTAGCTGTGCAATAGGCAGTCTGGATGCCCCACCTGGCTCCGGGCTGAACCCTGAGCTTCATCAGACTCTCGGTGTGGACAAGGGAGAGCGCTAAAGACCTCAACGACACAGAGGCCAGCCATCTGGGATGCCGGGCTCAGGACGAGGCAGACGTGGAACAGATTAAACTCACTTGCAATGGCCAGACCTGTCCTCTTTGGGGCTGCGTTAAAACCTCTTAGCAATTCATTGGATGAATATTGGCGTTGTTTAGGACCGCTGCTTCTGCATTGTCTGCACGTTATCTGGAAGAAAAGCCTGTGATTAATGGCAAGCGGGCTCACATTTTTCTCCCCAGTGTTTTGTTGTCTCTGTCCTTTCATTATCAGTCTAGTGTTCTCATCAGAATAGCAGCGCAACGCAGAAAGCAGGAGGCAACAAGAGGTGGACCCACCGGCCTGCGCCCAGATAGGACCTCTCCGCCAGCATGCACCCCAGGACACAAGAGGTAGGTGAAAGAGCCACATGGCTCTTAACATTAAAAAGTTTAAGTTGAACTCCCCCCCATTTATGTAATATTTTTTCTTTTGTCTTTTTGAGACAGGGTCTCACTATGCAGTTCAGGCTGGCCTTGAGCTCACTTTTGTAGCCCAGGCTGGTCTCAAACTCACACTGATCCTCCTGCCTCAGCCTCCCGAGTGCTGGGATTACAGGCACATACCACCATGGCCAGACTCAGTAGCTGGCTCGGCGTGACCAGGGACAGAACCCTGGTCCCTGCACTTACCAAAACAGGTGCTTAGCCTACTGAGCTATCTCACCAGCCCAACATGGCAATTTAGAAAAGGCACTAAGCCAAGGAGCAAGGCCCAGACCGCCCTGTGGAGTGATGAGAGCATGGGGCTGGGTGGCCAGGAAGGAAGCCTCCATCCCTCCTGTCACCCTCGTCCTGCTGGCTGTGTGTCTGTCTCTAGTTTCTAATAATGGGGTAATGCTACTTGTATGGCAGAGTTGCTGAGGAATGCAAAATAAATAATGTACGCAAAACCACTAGATGCAATTTAGGAATTACTGGTAAGCACAATCCTATTTTCTTCCCAACTTAGTTTTATTCCAAGCAGGTCTAAGAGCTGGTTGGCTTTGAATCTGGGCCAGAAGTCTGACCGTGGTTGTTCTCGTTGAAGGCCTTCCCACAGACACTCGAAGCCTGATGGAGCTTCTGGCATCCACTCTCCATCTCTGTCCTATTTTTTAAGATTTAAGTGCGCTAATGGTTACATGTTCTTAAAGAAATCCTAGAGCAAAGCCTACCGTCTCAGATGACCTCTGGCTGTCCCTTCTGCACAAGCTCCACATAGCTGCATCTGCCGGGGGCCCGCGGCTTCTCTCCTCTGTGCTGGGGCCCTTCAGACACGAACGTCCACACACGTAGCTCCCTGCAGACACGAATGTCCACACAGCTCCCCGCAGTGTGACTCGCCTGTCGCCTCCCCTCCCCTGCCTTCTTTTCTGGTTTAGGTATATCATAGTGTCTATGATACATGATGTCTGCAGAACATTTCCACTGTTCTGCAAGAAAGTTTCATGCCTTTGTATTTATCTTTTCCCTTACAACTTTGCCTTTGTATTCGCCCCTTCATCCATATAGCTCTAACCTTTTCTCCCAAAGAAATTTCAGAAAGTTATTTGTCCTATAAGACCTTAAGTTTGCTCTCTTTATATGATTTGTTGTTGTTTTGTTTTGTTTTGTTTTAATATATGTGTTCAGTACAGGGGTTAGGGTCCCTGGGGTGGGGTCAGCAGGGCGCGTGGCACCAGGGGTCCAACCTGAGTCCGCGCACTTGCCAGGCAGGTGCTTAGGCTGCAGAGCGATCTCACCAGCCCTCTTTTTGTGTTTTTTAAAAGAACGTAAGAAAACCAGAAGGCACGGCAGTGAATAGCTGTGGAAGGAAGCCAGGAGTGAGGCTGCCTAGCCCCTGAGAAGGCTCATGGGCTTCCTGAGCACAGGAGGCTACTGAGCATTCTGCATTCCTGTCTTGTCCTTGACACCACCAGGGTGAACTATCTCTGGGAGCCGCTGGGCATCAGCCATGTTGTACAGGGGCCTTTGCAGCGCATTTTCTCCTCCCCAGTTCCATGTGTTGCGTGGCAGAAAGAGCTCTTAGGTCTCCAGAAAGGCAAGCGCAGGAATGAAGGCAGAGGGACAGGAAAGACCAGCGATGTGGAGGGACACACGATCCTGTATCTTCTGACTCATCAGGTCAGAAAGAACGGGGTTTGCAGGTTTTCCTTTGGCCCAGTGGCCAAGGAAACAGTCTTTTGGGGTAAGCACAGGCCACTGATGAGTGCCCAAAACTAGCCTAAAAACAAAGGAGCTGCAAGTCTGAAGACCAAAGAGGGGCGCAGCTGGCAGAAGACCTTCAACAATCCCTCCTGAGGAGACCTGAGGTGTGGCACAACCTGGAAAATTGAGGGCCCTAGATCAGTGTGCTTCTCCTGAGAGCCAGTGGGCCACGGCCTCCCAGAGGCCTGCAGGGCAGTTAGGCTATCTGGAAGATGACTTGCGCAGAGGAGCTCTGCTTCCTGTGGGGAACAGCTTCATCCTCCAAAAGCAAAGGCTGATGACGAAATGGAGGTGGGCAGCGCCCATCTGGCACTCCCTAATGAGGCAGGCGGTTATAGAATAGCAATCCAGTTACAGAAAATAATTTGCCCCATAAGGCATTAGGTTTACTTTCTTGCCATGTTTTATTGTTGCTGTTTTCTGTAATCATTACCCTGGCCCCATGAGAAAGGAACTCTCGCTATTACATCTTTACAGGTAAAGCAACGGGATGCAGAGAGATCACGCAATTGTGCCAGACCCACAGCTACACAAATATGGGATGGAAACACTTTGCCCATGTACTTCCAATGAACATACAGGGGCTTATGATAGAATATTTTTATTTCTTTATCTTTGATCTCGCTCCTGCTCTCAAGGAAATTGCAAAACACATTTTTTCCTTTGGGATATTAGTTTCACTTTTTATCTTCCTTGTACCTAACCAGGACATATCCAGAGGCTAATTTCTTAACCGTTTTGTCAGATTGTCTCCTAAAACCAGCTGATAAATGTGAATGAATAAATAATCCTAATCTGAATTTTAAAAACCAAAAATAAACAATAAGCACAGATCAAAGAAACAGAAATACGGACCTGTTTGACATTAATCTCTTCCAGTTTCTCCCATTGGAGAGCCAGTTATTTTTGCTCTGTATATAAACATTATCTTTTATTTCTGTAATCACTGGTTGGGTCATCAAACACACACCTTTATAGGGTTTAGAAATCTCTGAGGATACAGAAATTGAAAACAAAATTTCCATGATCACCTGTGTGTTTGATTGGTCTATAAATACATAGGCATATTACTTCCATTAAGGTAGGGCAGGGGGACTAGAGGTGCCCCGTGGCTCAGAAGAGGAGCAGTGAGTCCTGCCTGAACCAGGGAAGGCCTTATAGGGGAAGCATAGCTAAGAATCGCACTGAAACAAAGCTCTGAGACTAATTTTCTTTAGGCCCACGTTAGAATGGCCCCAAGCCTCTGTGACCACTCAAATGCAAGGCTTTACTGATCACTGGGCGGCCCCCACGCCTGTCACACCAGTAGTCCACCTTAAATGTCACAACATTAGCACCCCATATTTTAGGTCACTGCTCTAGCAGTGGTGGAAGCCATGGACACATGAGGCTTAAGGCTGATTACAGACAGAAGCATCCTGTGACCAAAAGCCTCAATCTGCAAGGAACCTGCAGCCAGAAGCTTGCCCTTCCAAAGGGACAATTAGCGAACTTCTTGAGGGCAGAGAAATGGTGGATTGGGAGATATTAGAACTCAAACTTTCTGTGATAGAATCCAGGGGCTCTCACTGGGCAGAGAGCACCTTTGGACCATGACATTAACATCTCTTTGCTGGGTCTTCATTTGTTACCCATAAATATCTGGACTCATTTTAGTTAAAAAATAGCAAAAATAAAGCATTAGGACTTGTACTCACTGTCTGCAAATTCTACAAACAGCTAAACTAACAGTAGTAAGCATAGCTAGGAAAGGTGAAAAGGCAGCAGCTAAACAGGTGAAGACTTTAGGAGCTGGCTCACTAACTCAACAAGTATTTATTAAGTGTCTACTATGCTTAGGAATTTGGGACAGTGATCAGAGAGGTTGATAAAAGCCAGTGAACAAGTCGATAATTCACAAATATGTAATCAAACAACGTCACTGTACCTCAGTGTAGTCTATAAGGAAAGCAAGACACACTGGTGGGACAGCTGGTCCTGAGGTGGGGGGGCACTGACCCAGACTGGCCAGCAGGCCTCACTGGGAAAGCCCTTTCCACTCAATCTTGAGGGAAGCAGGCTTCCAAGCTGTGTCTGGGGGCTGAGTATGCCAGGGACGGCAAGATCGCAGTCCTTGGATAGAAGCACATGCGGCATGCTTGGGTAGGAAAAGAAATGGTGGGTGACTGGGGTTGGCAAGGAGCAAGGGGGAGGGTCAGGCAAGACAGGCCACCGGAGGCCACTTTAAAGCAACGAGACCTCCTTCAAAGTGTGCCTGTAAGTAAGTACCTCAGCGCTTCAAGTTGGAAGCTGGAGAGTGACCAGGCATAGCCTCACTTCCTCTTCCTGCAGAGCGCAGAAAGGATGACCGATGAGCAAAAGCAACACAGACCTCCCAAGTCATGGCAGCAGACCAGCTCACACCAGTAGCTGGGTTCGGATGGTGCCATGCAAATGGAGGGAAAGGCATGGGTCCACAATGGGCGTGGGAGAAGGACGAGGACGAAGACCTGGTAGTGGATTAGATAGGAGAGGGACAATTAAAATCAACTGGTAAACAAATGACGTCATTTGTTGAAATAGGAGAGGACCAGAGGCAGGATACGTCCATGCTGGGATCAGACAGCAAGCACTTTGTTTTGAACATGATTTGGTTTTCCTTTTGTGCTGCTGGTCAGTGAACCTAGGACCTCACACGTGCCAGATAAGCGCTCCACCAGTGCGCTATATCCCCAACCCTCGAGCATACTAAGTTTAAAATACCTATTAGATATCCAGAGCAGTAAACTAATGTATTCCTATGCACAGTCATATATAACATACAGGTATAACACAATATGTGCACAAGTAAATGAATTTATAGCACTAAGAATATAACATATATTCATTTATCTCTGTCTCTATTTCTGTCATTTTAACCCAACTACCAGTCTGACCTGGATGAATAAGGTGGCTTCGGCAGGAGCAGCTATGTATAATATATAGAGAAGGAGATGCAGATTTTAAAGCAACAGTGACACTCTTAGCTATATATTGAGTTAGTTTCCTAGAGTAAATGCAGGCAGAAGTATGAACTGAACATTTTAAAAGACAGGTTGGTAATCGTGTATGAACTTTCATGTACCTAGATTAATGATCAATTTGGAACATGTAATACCAGTGTTAATCTGGACATAAGGCTTGACCAGTGGTTCTCAACCTGTGGGTCGTGACTCCCTTATGTTTGATTTGTAGCAATGAAAATACACAATGCATATCAGGTATTTACATTCCGAATCATAACTGTAGCAAAATTACAGTTTTGAAGTAGCCACCAAAGTTATTTTTTGGTTTGGGGTCACCACAACATGAGGAACTATATTGCAGGGTCACAGCATTAGAAAGGTTGAGAACCACTGGGCTCGACCCATCTATCCGCCAGCAGTGAACTTTAGGACCAAATCTATGCCCTGGCATATTGGTTGGGAGTCTGGTCTGGTCTATGCAAAAGTATGTGAGGGCTGAAAACCAAGCAAGTGACAGGTTCAGGTCACCTATAATTTGTGCATTTGGAGGATCTGAACTCCAAGAATTAATATAAAATTTCCAAAATATAGGGAAAATGAATAACCCAGAAAGGATATTAAAACTAGGAGGGATCCAAAGTGCTAGGGAGCTCATCGATACAGGGAGGGATTCAGTTGCCAAAAAGAACCCAAATCAATCGAAGACCTGAAAGGCAAGGTAAGAAACCAGTATCTGGAACAAGAATTATCTCTGTTGATTAAAAGCAAATGGAGCTGGGCATGGTGGCGCACGCCTATAATTCCAACACTTGGGAGGCTGAGGCAGGAGGATCAGTGCGAGTTCAGGACCAGCCTGGGCTACAAAAATGAGCTCAAGGCCAGCCTGAGCTGCCTAGTGAGACCCTGTCTCAAAAAGATTAAAAAAAAAAGCAAATGGGTGAGTTAAAGCCAGTTAAGTAGCAAACGGTCCTGAAAACAGAGTTTCTAGGTATCGCCATGAACTCGAGCTCCCCTTTCGTGAGACAGGAGTCAGGAAGGATGGTGGTCCAGGGCTCAGCTGACTGTCCAGACTGAAGCCTTCATGGGTGGAAGAGCTGAGGTGAGCCACGGGCCCCACCCCACCCGGGGACTGGAGCGTCAGGGTCAGGGCCACCCCAGGCTCACTGTTCCGTGTGTGCTTGGTCACCCCAGCTCCTGGTTTCCACCTGTCCACAGTCGGCTCTGCTGCTGCTGCTGCTGCAGGAGCAACTCCAGAAAGCATTTCCAGTTTGCTTTGTGGGGCCATTATCTCTGTCTTCCATTATCTGGCCAGCTTTGCTTCTCGGTGCTTTACTGGCCCATTTTTCCAAAAGGCTTTTATCTTGCGGTTCCTAATACCTATTATTTACCTCAATTTGCTCCACAGTCTGAAAGTCCAGTCAATGACCCCTGAAGGATGACACTGCGCCACATCAGTCCCCCTCTCAACTGGAATTCGCACATAATCCATGAGGCCAGAATAGCCTGTCACTTGCAGTATTTTTAGTTTTTCAGATCTCATGTTTCGTTTTTCCAGTGGATGCCAAGAGGATGGGGAAAATGCAGTAGCAGAGAGGGAGAATCAATATCCCACAGGAGGCCTGGGCTCTGACTGTTTGCTCTCTCGTCTGATGCCAGGTTGTCTAGGGAGATTTCACCATGAAGATCTAAAACTGCTTGTCTTTTCCCAAAGTTTGAGAGAAGAATTCTTCTCAATATCTGGTTCCCAAGAGGAGAGGCCAAGATATTTAAAGTGCTTTTTAACCCTGAGATTCTTAAAATATGTCAAAGAGAAATAGCAAAGGGTGAGAGACTAGAAGAATCTCTGCTCTATTCCCAGAGTGTAAAACCACTTCAGTGGGGAGAAGGAATGAAGGTGTGACCCTGGGGCAAGGCCAGGAGCTAGGATGTAGTTACCACAGGGCAGCTAGCTTCCACTGGCGTTTTTTGGAAAATTCATGGAAACTGATTAATGGTGGTCCATTCCTGTTGTGTGTGAGCCATGGCGGCTTCCTATGAGAATGTACACCACGAGGCCCTGCATGGAAATAACGTGGAAACGCAGATGCTTTGAGGTCAACCGGAACAACCCCGCCCTTAACTTCAAGTATCCTGTAGATTACTTTTAAGACTCCTCTCTGCTGGAGCTGCTTTGAAGACAGATTCACTCCATAAGAAGTGTAGTACCGAGCACTTATGCCTCCATTTATGAAAGGTGCTGTTGACACACATGTGATAAATATGAGGAATGGGGCCTTAGCGCTCCTGGATCGACACCCAAAAATAAAGATCTATGGATGGTGCAGTATGCTAAGTGCTGTATAGAGAAGAACAGTGCAGGTCGCTGCTGGGTACTCAGAAGGGCCCTAGAACAACAGCGTGGGGGTTAGGGCTCCTCCTGCCAAGGGGCTCCCGCTGGAGATCTGATGCCTGCACAGCAGCAGGGCAGTGGCAGAAATAGGAAAAGACAGGAGACTTGGGGCAGAGAGCCACGAGGCACAGGCTCCGAGGCGGGCAGAGCTTAGTCTTTTTAGAGGCAGAGAGGGCGGAAAGGGAGCCTGCAGGGGGTTGGGGAGCGGAGGGCACGCAGGCTCCGGCCTGGTGCTCTAGGAGTTGGGCAGAGGCAGGGACACGATCCCCAGGCCATTGTGGAGGAGCGGAGGGCACGCAGGCTCCGGCCTGGTGCTCTAGGATTGGGCAGAGGCAGGGACACGATCCCCAGGCCATTGTTTCTATTCTAGTTCTGAAGTGTCTGTGGGTGAATTGGTAATGTTCACCATACAACGTACGGCTCAAAAGCACAGAAAAAGGAAGGCTCGTGCCTCATATAAACAAACGAACAAATTAATTCATTAATTAAGGACACTGACTATGTTATGAGGTAAGTACTAGTCACAAATGATAAAAGATATTTCAACAGATGTTCACTGTTTTGAATGAGATATAAATTGGATTTTTCAGATATAACACAGTTGTTTTTAAACAAAGAGTTCCAGGACTTGATCACCAAGCCTCATTTACATAATTCTGAATCAAAGTTATTATAAACCAGTTGGTCTTTCCCATTACCAAGGACTTGATTTCAATTAACATTAGCTCTTTACAACCAAATCTATACCTTATAAAAAATCACCTACATTTTATATGTTGAAAATGTTTCACACGAATTCTCAAAATGTTAACTCCTTTGATATTTGCTTTAAAAAGTTAGCAAGATTCTGCATAACCTTGGCTCACTTAGCATAATAATAGCTTTGTTCCTTCTGTGATCATGCATTCACTGATCTGATAATATTTTTAACGTATGCCTCCCCCTTGGGCCACAGGACCCTTGAGGGCGCCGACCAGCGTGCAGGACTCCGCGCGGCCAGAAAACTAAAGCAAAAGCAATGGAATCAACAAATAGATACAGGAGCCTCTGCCGGCGGATCAGTTTCCGGGTCGGCAGTGAGAAGCCCCCAGCGATCATCCTCCTCTGATCCAAGGCTGCAGTGAGAACCTGCCGCACTTGCTGTGTCGTCAGTCTGGGTGCTCCATGGGGGAAGGAACAGCACGTCAGCCTCGGCCGCTACAAATCACCCCCAGGGGCCCTCATCATAGAACTAGCAGTAACTTGAGGGGCTGACGGGGTCGAGCGCCTCCCTGCGGACTTAGCAGGGGACCCTGGTGCTGATGGATCTTCCATCCTGTGGAGGTTTAAGAATTTCTAAGAATAAAAAAGAGAACCAAATTATAATCTTGTTCTTCTTTGTCATTTCAGTCTCTACAGCAATATGATGGGGCCTAAAAATTCAGACACAGGGTTTATGAGGCAAATAATGAAGCTGACAGATGAAGCTACACTCGGAGGGGTGGAAGGAAGACCGGGCCCGGGCGGTCTGCGCCGGAGCAGCCCTCTCCCTTCCATCCATCCTGCAAGGATCTCTAGGCAGCCAATGCGCTGAGACGCTGACATAAATCAGGGGCAACAACGGATGAGCGTAGAGAAACGGCCTGCCAGGCGCTGCGCCGCAGCCATAAATCAGGAACTAATTCAATCCTGTGCAGTGCCTCGTTTGATTAATTTACGTCAGCACTTTCTGTGTTGTCAGTCTGGGTCCCTTGTGTCTTCCCTTCCTGGTCATCCTCCTCTTTCTGTGGCACAAGAGAGGCCTGCTCTCCCACGATGACAGTGGGGAGAACCTGGGGCCCCAGGTCGATCCTAGCAGGCTGGGCACTCACCATACCAACTTTTCCCACCAAACTTGGAGACCAGAATGAAGAGGAAAGGCTTTGGAGTGAACCCAGGTTCCAGATCGGAAGAGGTGGTGGCCCCGAGCACCATTTGTGGCACTTGGAAGTGACAGAGGGTAGCCAAGCCTTCACCCCCAACCACAGAGACAGAATGGCACTCGGAACAAAGCAACAGGGCCTAGCTATCATGGTGGCAAAAGTGTAACAAACATGACCATCTCTGGTAGAGGAGGACCAGAAACAACGGAGCATGAAAGAGGAAAAAACAGGGGCACTATGCTATATGCTAAAGCATGCATCACAGGGCAAGTGCTTCTCGGGTGCAGTTGAGTACCTGAGATGTATACTGAGATCGTATTGTTACCCTAGGAAAAATCTTGGAAAATGTAGATGGAAGTATGGCTATGCTTTCATTGTTAATCTGACCATATTTTAGATTATTTTCGTGTATTAATCCCATCTATAAATTTCTTTGCAATGAGCTTTTTTTATTTCTAGCACACTGGCAGAAAGAACTTGAAGCACAGACTGTGAGTTCTGGAGGAAGCAAGGCTCTTTACCACGAACTCACTGACATTATTAAAGATTACTTGGTGAGACAGGGCCCGTCTGAGCAGATGGGAACAGGAGACGGCGTTGCGCTGGATGGTCTGTCTGTGTGGGCAGCCGGAAGCAGACTGCAGCTCTATTCAGAAAGCAGAGGCAGCAGGCAGAGAGGATGTGGGCCAGAGGAAGGACGCGGCCCCGCCCAGAGCCCCCTGTGGCCATGCGTAGCCACAGCGCTTCTATTTAGGGCCCATGGTGGTCAAGTGTTCTCAAAGCCCGACAGGTCATCTCCTCTCTTGCTTATTTAACCTTGTCATTAGAAACGCTTTTACCTTCCTTGCTTTGCTGTGGGGTTACGAGAGAGGGAGCAAAGGAAAGAAACGGGCCAGGTAGGCTTGCTGTTACGAGCTGCTGCCAAAGGCACGGACGTCTCTTTCTGCTCACGCATTTAATTAGGAAAGATGAAGCTGAGAGAACAGGATGATGAACCCTCAACACGCTTTTTCATGTGCTATTCTGTACGGCGGAGGCGAGGTGGATGCTGTTTCTTTTCGTGGCTGTTTTTGCTTTTTCCCTTTCCTTAGTGAGAGCAGACTTAGAGCGCTGCTCCTGGTCAGCACTGGGCAGGGCTGAGCCTCAGGCCAGAATGCACAGGGCAGGTGGACGTGCTCCAGAGTCCAAACCCTTCCTTCCTTTGCGGCTGACCCCTGCGAAAGCACAGCGAAGGCGACTTACAGACTGAGAGGTGAGCGCTCAATTTTGTGAAAACTTGTATCTCAGGTCATAAAAAAAAAAAAAAAAATGCTTAGTTAACCCTAGAGAGTTCAGCTAGCAGCCTGGGACTCCGGGCAAACAGGGCTTCTCAAACCTGGCCGCACGACGGCAATGTCTATGGCAGTGGTTCTCAACCTTCCTAATGCCGCGACCCCACAACACAATTCCTCATGCTGCGGTGACCCCACACCAAACAATAATTTTGGCAGCTACTTCAAAACTGTAATTCCAAATAAATAATATTTTCCGATGGCTTTAGGTGACCCCTGTGTTTTGGTCATTCGACCCCCACCAGGGTCACGACCCACAGGTGGAGAACCGCTGGTCTATGGAGTCTCATTGAATACAACTCTGCTGGGCCGCCGCTAACCCATGTTTCTGTGAGTCACGGCCTCGAGTCTGCTCTTGAGAGTGGATCTCCAGGTGATTCTGCGTTCATGCAGGCTGGGTAAGCGCTGAGTTTTATGTGTGCCGCCTTACAAACAAGCGCTCGGCTGGAGTTGGTAGAGCGTCGGGTTCCAGCCAGGGCTAGATGCACACTTTCAGTATTGCCAGTGCAGACTGGAAGCGGCGCAAACCAGACAGGCAAATCACTGCGAGATCCTAACTCTCGTACGCAAAGGCTAGGGGGCGACCACGTCGCGCGTTCTGCCTTGGTGCTCCCGCTTGGATGTGAGGATTTCCAAATAGCACAAGAGAGGTCGGCAACAGTAACCACGGAATCTCTATTGGAGTTCAATCGGGGCTGGATTCCAAATGCGAGGGACCGCCCGAGACTGCACGTGCGATGGTTTTGTAAAAGTGAGGTTTGCCTCCTCATTGCTATTTTGGAGCACACCTGCACGAGGCTCAAGCCCGGGCACGCATCCGTGCACCTGTGCAGAGCCTGCGCTCCAGGCGAGGCTGGATGCTTGCCTAATGGAGAGCTAATAAATGGCGGGGAGCAGGGCTGGGTGACGTAGAAGCCCTTTTAAGATTCTGTAATTCAAAGGAGAGAAGCGGAGGTGGCCGTAAATTCTGACAGAACCCTGAGGAAATCAGTGATCTTGAATCACTAATGCTAATTTATGGTTTTGGACAGGTAGCTTGGATTTTATTAAGCTTAGCTAACCCCTCTGGGATGCATGAGAAAATAAATAAACAAATCAAACTCCCGCTCCCTGGGACAGAAAGTATCGCACAGAGCCCGTGTGTCCCACAGAAAACTCCATAATCTAATAAGTGGAAAAGCAAAGAAAACGTGGCTACGACACCAGTTCTCTTGCCACCCTACTCAGGACTGGCCATCTCCAAAGAGGGTGACATCTCAGAACCATCCATCAGGAACTCAGTGGCAAGGGTCCACGCTAATGTCCTCAGAGCTGTTTAGCTGCCTTAGCAAATGCAGCACTTATTCCAGGACCAGTTCCACCTGCTCACCGAAATGGCTCCAGAAATTACTACCAAAGCATCGAATTAGACATTCGATGTCTAATTCACTACCACAGATGTCGATTTACTTGGTGAGGTAGAAGAGGAAGGGAAGCTGGCATGTGGGCACACCTGGTCACTGGCGATGTCTCTGTGTGCCATGCTGTGTGAGTGAGGACTGCCAGTGGCTGGGGCCGAGGTACAAAGCAGCCTTCCGTGGCTTTGCCCGTGCACATATTCTAGGGTCGATTCTGATGAGGCAACTGGTATTCATCTCCAAGGTCCGAGGCCAGTGGAGAAACACATTGATTAGCACTTTAAAATCGGAAGGCCTCAGAATTACAAACAGGACGCCCAGCTGCAAAGGCTGCACAGTATCCTTGGGCTCTGGTGACTGCAGACACGAAACAGGACTCACTGTCTGCGTTCTCCAGGCACTTGCGAGTCAGTGCTCTTCGGAGGTACAGCTTTGCAGCCATGGTTAGGAAGGGGACGAGGTGTGGGCAGGGCTCTGCCTGTTTGTGCCCGTTCAAGCTGCAGGACAGCCCCGGGCTGCACTGTGCGTAGATGCTGAAAGAGAGAGCTGGCCTTTCCACAGGCCCTCTGCACCCAGCAACTGGGACAGGCACGCATCTATCTATCAGCCTAACTTGTGCACCTCCAGGCGTCAAGTACGCAGGGAGAAGCAGGTGTGCTGCCTCCCATAGGCCCAGAGGGGAGTGAAAAACATGTATGAGCCTGAAAGCAATGAAAAAGAACAAAAGAAATAAAATTTTGGAAAGGAGGCAAAAATCATGCTGCATAAGCACAGGGCAGCTCATGCTCTTGGTATGATCCTGGGTAGCAAATGAGCAGGACCAATATGAAGAGGCTAAGGCTTTCAGAGAGAGAGAGAGAGAGAGACAGAGACAGAGAGAGAGAGAGAGATAGGGAAAGAGACAGAGAGAGAGAAAGAGAGAGGCAAAAGGAGAGAGAGAGAAAACAGAGAGGGAGGAGAGGAGAGAGATATGGGGGATACAGAGAGAGGGAGAGAGAGAAAAAGAGAGGAGGGAGAGAGAAGGGGAAAGGGAGGGGGGACAGAGAGAGAAGGAGAGAGAGGGACAGAGAGAAAGAGGGACAGAGAAGGAGGGAGAGAGGGAGGGAGGGGGAAGAATTCAAGCAGAATGTTGAACAGAACTATGTTCTTCCATAGAGACCTTAATTAATAACTTGGGGGAGTTTAATAGGCATAATTGAGGTAATTATTTCTCATATCTTGAGACAAGCAAACTATGCATGCAGGAATTACACAAACACATACGCAGTTAGCCCGTGTTTTAAGAAAAGTAATAAGTCACCCACCCTATTTATGCATTTTAATGTATTTGGTCATTACTGGGTCTCACTATGCAGTTCGGACTTGTAGTGATCTTCCTGCTTTCAGCCTCCCCAGTGCTGGGATTATAGACATGCACCACCGCAGCTGGACTCCGGGCTTTTCATATATGTCATCCTCATTTGAATACCCAGGATCATGTTCAGAGGGTGGCGCTGGCCCAGCATGTGGTGCAGGGATTGAACCGCAGTCCCTGAGCTTGCCTAAGCTTGCCTAAGCAGGCGCTTTAGTCCACTGAGCTATCTCACTGGCCCCCAGAAAAATTTAATTTTCATATTGCTTATCCCTACTGCTAGGGTAAGGGTGGTGGCAGCTGGTTTAATTCACCTAAAGTAGGCACAAACGTAGTCTACTTCTTGGTCTTCTCCTCCAGGCCAAGACCTTTTCATTGGCTACTCCTTCGGCTACTAGATGTAAGATCTCTCTTAGGATACCTCTTACAAGATCCTGGAGGTTTCTAAGTTTTGCCCATGTGGCCTTGTGCTGGTACCGTGTTTGGGAAACACAAACATACGAGACACAAATATGAGGGAGAGTACTCAATAAATAAGGAGCCACTGACTAGCTAAGGAAGGACAAGTACAATGATTCATGGGAAGGGTGTCTCTGGGGTCAGAAAGATGGGTAATAGCGACAGTACAGGTGGCATCCACTCCAGGGGTTGGAGGGCATGGCAGAGGACAGGGAGCCTGCTAAGTGGAGCACCGTGAAGTGGGACAAAGCTTGTTCTGCCTGGAAAACACAGGACATGTGTGCAGAAGAGAGTTCCCATGCCTGAGAGAACAGCAGGGTGCATAGAAACAGCTGTCTTCCTTAAGCCCAGGCTCAGACGCCCCACAGAGTCTCCTTTCTTCTCCATCTCCCACCCAGCAGACACACGTATCAGGTGAGGCTCTGGCCGGGGCATAGAACACTCTAAGGAGGTCCAAGTGCTGTTACCAAGGAGCTCAGAATTCATGGGAATCTAAGAGGAGATGCTGCCACCAGCTGGCACACTATCTGGCAAAGGCAAAGCACGTGGGCCGCAGGTCCACCCAGGGGCCATGATGGCATGTGGTTGGGGTGGATCCCCCCGAGGTTGTGTGCTGGAAGCTTTATCCCCAAGCATAGCTGTAGTTAAGAAGATGGAACCTACAAGATCTGGTGCTCGGTGGAAGGTAATTAGGGCATTGGGGGTTGCCTAGGGTGTGTTGCTATAGCAACCAAAAGCAGATAGATTAATACACTAGACAAATAAGCAAACAGGATGTTAGCACTCTGCCTTAAAGGTGAACAAGAGATTTGCTAAGAAGCACAGGGAAAAAAGAGCATCTCAGATAGAAGAAACGCATTGTGAGCAGCAGCAAAAGGCAAGACGTGCCCAGCAACCGTGAGCCGTTTGGCGGCAGTGGAACAAGGTGTTCCAGGGCTGAAGTCGGGTACGCAGGGCATGGGAAGAAGGAGAGGTGAAGCAGAAAGTGGGGTGGATGCAGGCTCCGGGGCCCTGGGCGAGAAAACATTTGCTCTAAGCCACTGCAAGTGCAAAGGTGGTGACCAAGAGGATCCACAGAGCAAGGTACTAGCAATAGGATGGGGCTCGCAGATGAAGGTGGCCGGGATGAGCCCCAATTCCATCTACTGCAGAACTCTATGAAGCTCGCTCTTTGAACATGACTCGCTAACCTCCCACCACTGCCTTAGTGTGCAGGGATCAAATAATCCAGGGTGTCAGAGCCCTGGCGAGCCCAGACCCTCATGGTCACTGAGCTGTCATCCACCAGTAAGGGGGAAGCGCTCCTGGGCCTGGTGGGAAAAAGACCCCTGGCAGCTGCTGTCCCATGGAGGTGGAGGCCGGCCCACAGCCTCAGTAGCTGGTCACCTGTGCACAGCAATCTGGGCTCTGTCCTCACTTCCTGTCTGACCACCACCCCTTGTCCATGCTCACAGTCACGGTAAAACCAGAGCGTGTGTGGGCTACAGGAAAACTGCTAGCAAGACGCTCAAGGTCACTCAAGGACACAGGAAGCACGTCCCCTCTGTTAGCTGCGGAGCTGGTACCTTTCAGTTCAAGAAGAAAAGGACGTGAGGGGCCTGCAGACAGAGAGACATCAGGCTAAAAGAGGGGATGCGAGGTCGGGAGACGACTAACCTACTGCCTTCATTTTCCACGCTGAGAAATAGGCATGAAGATACTCATTTCCATTAGTAGGAAAAGCCACGACACCTCTGTTCCACTCCTACACACACAGAACAGGCAAGGTCTGTTCTTTGACCTTGGAAGCAGCAGCATTGAGGGAAATGAGAGAGGGCAAGGGAAAGCAAGGCTGAACACCTTTATAGACCAGGGTTACACAGCAATTCTATTCACAAGAACAACAAAAAATTAGCCGGAGACAACCTAAACACCCTCAGTCGGTGACTGTCTGAAGACGAATGGTGGTACAGCTACACCTTACAATGCTCCTGGAAATGGCCAGAGAAACAACTGAGCCATTAAGCTCCTCGGGGAACAAAGCCAGGTGAACCTCAGAGAAATGACTCTGTGGACAAATCCAAGGCTAGAAGCATGCAGGCTAAGCGACTCTGTCCTGTGACATTCTCGGAATGCTCCAGTTACAGAGGTGGGTCCCAGGGTTGGGAAAGGGTTGGGGAGTAGGAGGAAGGGGACGGGTCACACAGCAGCAGCACAGGGGGCCTGTGGCGTGAGGGGCACAAGTCCACACAGGATAAAAATAAACAGCACTGAATATGCAAGCCACAGACTACAAGCAAACTGGGGAATTTGAGTAAGAAGAGTGCATGCTAGGAACATTGACCTTCTTCTTAGGATAAAGCATCGTTTTTTACAGCATGCAAGCACTGGAGAAAACTGAAAAGATACTACAAGGATGGATTAAAACCACTTTTGAATCTACAGTTAACTCCAAGTAGTGAAGGATTAAAAAAATATGAGTTGAGAGATAGAAACTCTCTCCCTCAAATATAGCCCAGGGTTCTGCAGGGGCAAATGTTCATCTGTTTCTGAAACTAAACTTGGACAAGGTTCCTTCCATGGTCCTTAGGCACACCACTGCCTGCGCTGCAGATGCAACCCTGAAGCTGCACCCGAAGCCCTCTCAGAGTTGTTGACATACCCCAAGACTTAGAAAAACGATACGCTTGGCAAAAGGCTGCCATCGGACAAATGGCTGACTCATGCGCTCGCACTTATGCGGGGATTTACATAAATTGGACCTGTTCCACACTCTCACTACTGGTGCCCTCTCAAAGGTCCATCTTCAAAAGGTAATGGCCTGGTGCTGATCCCCAAGCAGACTGTTTGGAAGGCAGCCTGATGCCATGTCTGCCCTTCATGGCTGGCAAGGCAAGGCCTCCAACAGCAGTGCCCTCCGAGGCCCCACTTCTCTTCCAGTCTGCCCTCAACGCTGAAGCAGAGCCTTGAAATGAGACAAGTAGATACCCTATTTGAAAACTGCAGCTGTGGCATTGCCTTTGTTCCCTGGAGGTGTTTACTGCCTTACAGAGCCGCATGACAGCCGGTGATGCCGCTCAGAGAGCCAAGCAATCTGACTACCCTCGGCAGATGACACCTCTTTGTGGTGTCACAGAGGAAAAACCATATTGCAGGGGAAAGGAAGGCTTCCTTTGCAAGGTGTTACCCTTCTGAGAGATGGAGTCGAAATGCACGCTAAAGTGGTACCAAAGATTAGCCATTCCATTGGTTTGCTGTTATTTGGGAACTAGGAAAACATTTCAACCTTTTCTTAAACCATAAAGAGGAGAAACGGCAATGCAATTTGTATGTTTATCTAAGCTGAGCAGATCTCTTATTCCTTCTTATTAATACCAACTCAAGGCTAACACTGCCGCCGGCCAACTGCCAGTCATCCCCTCTGAGGATAACAGCAGGGAAGAAAAGAAGACAATCCTCGTGCTAAAGAAGGCAGCCAGCTGATGCACAATGTAGGCAAGTGCCACTTCCCCTGCCCTCTAACAGGGCACCATAGACCTCCAGCTGGAATATCAGGTGCCCAGAATTTCCCAGGGCTGCCAAGGACATCAGTACCACCCGTGGGAAGGTGACACAGCCAGTGCCAGGATGCCAAATGGTAGGTAGGCTACCAGCCAGGAAGGCTACGTAGTGGCCCAAATCCAGTTCCTGGTGGAGTGAGAGTAAGTGCAGGTGGTCACTGCTCTGTGTGACAGGAGCGGGAGGAAACTGGGCAGTGCTGGAGCCAAAGAAGGCACAGCTGGTGGAAATGGAGGGTGCTTACGGGCTCCCACTCCTTCAAAGAAAGCAAGTCTTTCCTCCGGAAGCACCAAGAGAGAGCCTCCCGCCAACTCACCATGCTAATCTGAACTTGGAGCACATGCGCACCCAGAAGAAGACTCGAGGACATCAGGGAAATTGGCACTGTGCTGATGCTGTAGCATGAGGGGCCAGGAGATATAATCTGGGGCCACCTCCAGCTCAGAGGGAAAGTCACTGATGTAATGTCTTGTGGCTCCAAACCTGATTATACATGTTCTTGGAAAAGAAGATCTTAGGAATCCCAATATTATGGGAACTCCAGGTTGTTGAAAAACTAAAAAAAAAAAAAAAAAAAAAAAAAAAAAAAAATCTGTCTTGAGCTAAATGGTTTTGGATTCTGCCAGAAGTAAACACAAAACACACGGCCGCACAATTCTGCTAGATAGGGCAGAGCACAAGAAAAACTCTTAAGCTCAGACTGTGTGCTAAATCCAAATTCATTCTGCAAAGTTACATCTGACTGGATAAAACAAGTTTTCACTCCACGATTCAGAATCTCTAAACTTGCAGAATTTCTGAAAGTATTCTGGTGGTGGCAGGATTCCAAGTTGTGAAATAAGACGCAGTGTGGCTGCCGAGTTACTGTCTCATGACTGTAAAACATTTTGTCCTAACTACTGTGAGGGAAGTGCCATACACATAAAAGTCTCTTCACGACCTACTCTTTTACTCATTTATTAAAGATGTACTGTACAGACAAAATTCTCCTTAGATTCTTGAGAGTGCATTACATGTGAGGCCAGTTATATTAAGAGATATAAAGGATTAGACGGCTTGAGTGTTTGCCTTTGAGGTAGGCAAATCGATTTTTGAGGCATTAGGCAAGCATTCAGAATAGATAAGTAGAATTAAAAGGTAGTGGGATCTAGTGCCAAAAGGATCCATTCAGTTTATAAACTCTTAGGAGTAACTCATGCCCTAAAAATAATAGAACCTTAGGGAGCTCTCAGAGCTTCAGAACAACTCCCGCATGTTCACACTCTACACAAACACCTTAGTTCTCAGCTGTGCCCAAGTCTACACCCAACCATGCCGCACCACAGCTAGCTAGTTCTCACTGGAGGCTAAGCTTTTGGTATAGTACAGCTGCATCATCAGTTTTGGCAGAATTACTGGGTTCGATGGCTCAGCAGAGTTGATCTGGCATTCAAGGAATAGAAATGCAGAGTTCAGAAGATGACCCAGGTTTGGTAGCAGAGGTCAGGTGATTGAAAGGACAGGTGCTTTAGGTCAACAACAGGGAACTTCTAAAGTCTAAGGTTTATCCTCTTGTCTGTGTGCCAATTTCCTCAGTACTGGGTCCCCACCTTGTCATAAGACATTGCTAGGTGTTTGGGTTGCTATGGTGATGAATATGATAGAGATGGAGAGTCGGAGTGAGGACTGGCTTAGCAGAGGAAATGAAAAGACCCTATGCTAGATCCGAGCAAGAGGAGTTGACTTCTTAGGGCTGGAGGCTTCCTGAGCCAGGTGGCCTCAGAGTTCTCAGGTGGGAAGAATGAAGAGGCTGTGATGAAGGTTTGACTGGCTGAGGAGAGGGTTTTCCATGAAGTGGGAAGAAGATAAACCACTGTGAGAGGCTGAAGAGGAGGACATGGCAGGCGAAGAGCGCTGACTCTGAGAACTGCGCTCTGCTGGCTGTCAGCCACATGCACATACAGATCTCCACAGATGGATCTATAGAGCCAGGCTCATCGCATTCACCAGCTGATTAACTCATTAGGACAGGGCATTTCTCTCAGGTTCAGTGGGCTGGTCGATTCTTCTTACCAAATGGGCCACTATTCACCAAAGACTTTGATTGCAGTTATGAAATTTAATGAATATGTTTTTAAGAACATGCTCTTTAGCATAGGGTGGTGACATTATCTGGGATAAATGGAAACCTTTTCCTAGGCAGGTAAATTATTGCCCTGACAAATGGAGAATTGTTTCCCACAGGACATTCCCTCACTGGTCCTAAGTGTTTCCTTCCTAAATACAGTCTCTTTCATTTCTCTTGGGGAATGTGAGCTGGCCTGATGGCCATACACTGCTGTGGGGAAATTTTATTATGATGTCTGCCTGGATTTTTCTTTCAGTCTTGATTCTATCATAGTTCACTGCAGAAAATTTCTGGAAATTTCTACAGAGCTTTAAACCTCAAAAAATCACTAAGCACTGGGAAGCCAAATCTAAGAATTGTAGCATGTTAATGATAAACTTCACACTTTACAAAGAGTGAATATTAGACTACCAATCACTAGATTAGTCCTAAAATACCTCAAGAAAGGCAAGAAGGGACACGCATAACCAGAGTTCATTCTCCAGTTACATTAGTATAATCACTGTCCAAGCCCATTTGTGTTTGTATAAGATTATTTGATTTCCCACACTAAAAGATCTTTTATTACCAAGCACCAACACCCTAATAGCAGCCCTAAATGTGAGGAAGAGCCACTTAAATTAATACAGCTTTCTGACTTGATTTCACTGTTGCAGCAGGGATCGGAGAGCACTGCAGTTTGCGGCCGCCTGGGAAGGGCACAGCCACACACAGAGCCCCAGGAAGGAAAGCTAGCAGGGGCGGGGGCAGAGGCTGAGTGACAGTCACCCAGAGAATTAAGCCAGAAGCCTAAGTGCCAGAGATGCTAAGAAGACAAGAGAGAGAGAGAGAGAGAGAGAGAGAGAGAGAGAGAGAGAGAGAGAGGAGCGATGGGAAGCGTGAATGAGAGGAGGAGGACGCTGTGCCGGGGGTCCTCGCCCGAGGACTGCTTTGTTCAGGTTCACCAAGGCCCATGGCTGAAGGGTGCCTTCGCCAGGGGATCTGACTTTCCTTTCCTCCTATTTCCGTTTTCCTGGTAGAGCGCCCGCAATGTAAGCACTTGCAATTATTCTACTGACGCAGAAATTTACTGCTGGCAGCTTGCACATCCATTTAAAAGCCAAATCTTACTGCATATATTTAAGATGTACAAAGTCATGTCCTAAGACACAGGGATAGAACCGCGGTTGCCGCACAGCTATCGTCTCATGCTAACCTGTTCCCCCAGCCCTGTAGCAGAAGTGGCTCTAATCTCCTGGAGTAAAAATTCTGAACACAACAGCTGACTGTTAACTGTAGCCTCAGGTTGTATCTGGGTCCTTTTGACTTGTGAAGCCTGCACACTGGATGTTGGCAGCTTGGATCATCCAACCTGCACCCCTCGCTTCCCCCACTCAGACTCTATATGTGACATCTTACAGTATTTTTCCTTCTGTGTCTTATTTCACCTAGCATAATATCATGTACCTATGTTGCAATAAAGGGCAGTATCTCTTTAAAAAAAAATGAAGTATTTGGTATAGGGTCTTGCTATGCAGCTCAGATTCACAGTTACCCTCTGTCTCACCTCCCCAGTGCTGGGATTACAGGTGTGCACCACCATGCCTGGTTTCAGTGGCAGCTCAGCATGCCTGCGGTGGGACCAGCACAGCATGCAGTGCTGGAGATTGAATCCGGGTCCTTCCATTTACCAGGCAGGTGCTTAGACTGCTGAGCCATCTCTCCGGGCCTCCTTTATTTATAAGGCTGGATAATATAAGTATCGTGCTGGTGAATATTACGTATGTATCCGTATGTCCACCTGTGCACTGACAGGCGCCTGGGTGACACCGACATCCTTGCCATTGTGAATGGCAGGCAGATGTCTTCACCAGGTGGTGGCTTCATCTGCTCTGAAGTTACACCCAGAAGCAGCTTTGCTGGATCATACGGAAGCACTATTTTTAATTTCTCTAGGAATTCCTGTTCTGCTTTCCATAGGCTTGTGACTTCTATAAAACACGTCAGGTGCTCTGATGTAAAATGATTCTTAACATTCAATTCTCAGAGCACACACTGCTATTTTTCAAAGCAGTCACTTTCAAACCATGCAAACTTATTCCAAGGTTGGATTCACCATCGCTTCGGACATTTTTTTGCCCATGGTTGAGTGTAGCCCATTTTTAGGCTTGAAACCACAAATAAGAGCATCAATCTTTTGTGCAGGTCCAAAAAGATACCAACCAACTCTAATATTTAGTTCATTTATCAGATTTGGTTTCCAGTACCATCTAATGGCTTCGCAAGGGTCCTACACTGAAGAGGGCATGCTTCCTCTGGCTATATGACAAAGGATGAAGCTATGAGTTTAGTTCCAGAAGAGAAGTTGTCTAAAAGCGGCACATAACAAACACAATAGCCGGTACTGGCCGTCACAGTCTAGATTTTAGGAGTCTGCAATCCATCTGCCTGTTGGTTTATAAATATCACTTTTAGGATCCAAGGGTGAAGAGCTACTTAAATCCATACCCACTCAGAGTTAGGCCATCTACGAAAGGGCTGCTCGCATCCGATGGGACAACTAGGGGTACAGGAAAGATTCTTATCTTTCCTGGAGGAGGTGAGCAGGCCACAGAGGAACTCGGAGAAATGGTGGCTGAGAAAGGGAGGGTGGAGGAGAAGCACCTGGCTTCCAGTACCCTCCTTGCTATACTTTCTCGCTGCATTTTTGTGATTTCTGTTCTCAGTCGTGCAGCAGACATCTCTGAGGAGTTGTGTTAGATGCCTGGAAAGTTCAGGAGCAAGACAGGCAGAGACTCTGCACTGACACGTTCTGCCGTGGAGCGTTCAGGCAGGCAATAATGACATGGTGAGTAAGACTGTTGCAGTATATGGCCCGCTAGATGGTGTTAAAGGAAGGACAGAACTACAAGTAGTCAGCTAAGTGGGCCAGGATTGGAGGGCACAACAATTTTAAATGTTATGTTTCAGAGCAGAATTCATGGAGGTGGCAGTTAAGCAAAGCCCGAAGGGAGGCAGTGGGCTACACAGATATCTGATTAAAGAACTTCTAGGACAGCCAGAGGGAACAATCTGAGCCCAGTGTATGCCTATGGTGTCCACACGCTAGCAAGGCACTCAGTGTGGCTGGAGCAAAGTTATGCATCAGATAGGAATCAGCGGAACTCAGAGAAGAAGTGGTGGCAGGTGGCACTCACTAATGTGGGCTGGTGGCTCTCAGTGAACTATGAAGCCATGGCAGAATATGGAGCAGCGGGGTGGCGTATCTTAGCATCTATGTTACAGGATGCTGTCTGAGCAGTGGATTGCAGAGGAGCAGACCAGAGTCAGGAAACCCTGCTAAGAAAGCCCTGCTGGGACAGGAAGCAGCTTGACAGTGATGGAGGCGGGGCCCGGTGGCCAGATCCCAGGCTCTGGCCTATGTGCAAAGCACACAGAATTTCAGGGTCTCACGACATCTCCTCACACCCTCCCCACTTGGTGGCCTCAGGCTCCCTCTCCTTACTCCAGGAGAATCTCCTGGGCAGAGCTAACCAAGCAGTAGAACCAGCCCCGCGCCAAGTGTGCGTCTAGCCTGGTGAGCTCTGCTGCAGTGAGAGCGTGCGTGCCAGACCGTCTTGCTGCTGCCCCAGACCCGGACGCTTGCTCCCCCTCCTTTCACATGGGCACCCGAGCTGTCACCGGATTCCTCCCCAGATTCCATCTCCTCCACTCCTCCTCATTTCACAGTGAACAATTCAGGAAGAAGCCAAGAGCAGTAATCACGGACTCTAAGCCTCCCCAAAGCTACTACACTGAGGAACTATGAAAGGTGGCTTTCTTCCTTCGGTTACCTGTTCCATCACACATTTACGCCGGGGCAAAACTCGCGAAGGATGATCCCATCCTTTACTTCCTAGGCTCTTTGTGACATTCCCAAGAAGTAAGCTGCACAGATGGCACTGTGGTTGGTTTTTATATTTTTCTCCTAACTTATAAAGTGAGAAACTTAAGATCAGAAGGACGCGATAAACCGCCCCAGACCACACAGCTGACACATGGCAGAGCTGGGACACATTTCCGAGCTGTTGCACTCATGGTGCATGGTGGGGTTCAAACACAGAGTCAGCTCTGGGTGACAACAGAAAGCAGCTTCTGGTGCCTTCTGTCCTAGCAGAAGGTCTGAAGAGACTTTCCTGAGCTTCCAACTTCTAGATCTTGCTACTCTTCTGTTCCCAAGAAGAAATGACATCGGCCAACACATAGTTTATTTCTGCTCAGGTTAAGTACATGGCAAAGCACAAGTACAGCATATTGGCTACAACATGGTCCTGGTAACGATCACAAGGACTTTCGGAGGTCCCATGTGGCTGCTGTCACACAACAGAACATGATCTGGCCATCATCTACCTCTGGGAGCAAACGGCAGGGCGAACTTTCGAGAACGCTTGCTTTTCTCCTTTCCTACGCGTGGGTCTTCCTCAGAAGGTTGGTGCTCCACACAAAATGACTGCAGTATCTGCTTGAGTTTTCTCTTGAGCAGCAATAGAGAGACTGACTCAGCTTTGCTACCTGTTCTCAACCTGTGATTATCTTTCTTGCCTTAGGTTAATTCATAAAGGGAGAGAAATAAGGGTGAAGTCTATATTTTTTTTCCCAAAGAAAACATAAAATTTAATTAAACTAAAAAGTTTGACACTGTATCTAGGTGCAAGGTGAAAGAAAAGGTTATGGATACAGGCAGCCAAAAAAAAAAAAGAAAAAAAAACCAAGCAAACATTGTTTTCAAATATGCTTATGTAAAGACACCTATGAAATGCTGAAAACTCAAGTCTTCAGCGTTTGGACAGAACATCTACTGACTGGAGAGCAATTACTAGAATTGGGGAACCTTTCCGTGTGTCACTTCTAACTAAAGATACTTTATCTTCCCCAAAGTTATAGAGGAAAGCTCTATCAATTATCTCCACAAACGAGGTTCTGCTGCATTTAGATCATCAGTGCACTTACCCCGAACGTACCCCCTTCCTTGCTCTCATTACCCAGGCCTGATGGCTGCACTCTGACCCCGGCAAGAGGCAGATTTAGCGATGGAGCTGCACATGCAGCTGCCTTGTGCTCAGCTGCTGAATGGACTGATTGACTGACTGGCCTGGCTGTGCTGGGAACTGAATGCCAGGCGTGTGCACGCCAGATAAGTGCTCTACCTCCGAGTCAGGTGACGAGATTCACACTGATACTTTCGAGGCATTCTGACCCCAGCTTAGCACATCCAAAACCACGCTTGCCGCTTGTCCTCTCTCCTCCACACCCCCTAAATGCACAGGTAGAATGCCTTTTCCTCCCAGTGTTCCCTCTGCCGGTCAGTGGTGCCGCCCTCCGCTGGGTCTCCCTGTCACTGGCTCCTGTGTGCTCCCTTCTTCTTGCTCCCTTACCTCTAACTTCTCCACCATCACCCGGTCTTTCTTCCTAGCCTTTCAATATGAACTTCCCCTGCTTCTTCCTCTCCACTTGTGTTGCCACCATCACCCACGGCAGCATGCGGCCTCTCATTTCACCCATACCTCACGGCATAGGCTCCGAACTGGCCCTTCTGCCTCCACAGAAGAACCAGATAGAAGCCAGCTTGATTTCTCTTCCAGATCAAGGCCAGTCTGTGCACCATGACTTCCAGGGCCTCCATAATCACCCCACCGCCTTCACCTTCAGCTTCCTCTGGCTCTTTTCAACTTGGTTCTTCGTTTGGCCCTTGCCTTGGTCTTCTTGTTGATCCGCGGAGCTCTGGTCTACCACAGGACACAGGAGCTTGCCCTGGTCTCATCCTTTATTTCCCTCAAAGCTGTGAGTGACCAGAAGTCTCCTCTCCAGAGAAGCCTTTCCTCAGCTGCTCATCTCAATTCGAACTGCTGCATGCACCCAATGTCACTCTGTCCGACTGCCCTGTCTAGTTCTTGGATAATCAGCAGACTTTATGAATAGCTTCTGAGTTGGTTCACTTGTTTATTTTTTAATATCCATTTCATGGGGGAAAAGAAAACTTCATGAGAGGAGGGAGTTTGTATAACATTCTCAGTTTTTGGTACTGTGACCAACATACTATAAATGCTTAACACGTATTTATGAGTAAATTAGTGAATCAGACATAAAGAAATAAAATCCCCTGACAGTCACAGACATACACATTGAGAACTATAGGTGCGAGTTATATGAATGTGATCCCTAGAACTGTCAAGAATAAAACCTTATCTGGGCTAATAAATAATTTTTTAGTAGATACAAAAATTTAAGACCAAGAAAGATTATATAGTCACTGGTAACCTATGGAATCTAATGTCCTCCGCATGCATCCTTCACACCTTATCTCTTACCTGAGTGATAGACCTTTAATCAGAAAAATATTATATACAGCATGCTATCTCAAACTAACCTCACAAGTAAATGCAGGATTCATTATTATCCAATATTGAAAAGTAAGCTCATCTCTCTTTTCCTGTTTATAAACTAGAATCCTCACTGGCACTTTGGATATCTGGTCTACCTGTAGGTTATACTACTACATTTCAAAATTATTTATTTCTCCTCTTCAACCATTGTGCTTCTTGGCTATTTTACCATATATGTGCTTTACTAATTTGTCCAGACAGTTATAAATTAGAGGACCTCTACCAGGTGAATCTAATCAATTCATAACCAATTCCCAGAAGAAGCAGTTATCCATATAATTGGGCAACAGGAAGCCATAGTTACTCCCTCCTTGTCCCTGGAGACCGCTTACAGCTAAGACAATTGAGTACTCTTTATATGAACAGGGCGAACATCAAGCATTGCTGCCGTGAACTGAACTGTCTCCACACAAACGCTTCATCCCTCGCTATCGGGACCTGGTTCTATTTGCATCTGATTCTAAAGTTTTCTTCTTAAGGGCGTCATCATTTCCATATAGCTCCCTTTGGTCACAGGCAGGTGGGATCAATAAAGATGTAATCGTACCGACAGCCACAGACACGAATGCTCCTGATGGATTCCAGCCCTGAGAGCCAGAACCCAAACATGTGTGACCAGCTGGGAATTTGCTCGAAGCTACCATCAATTCCAACATCTGAAATTTCCCAATGGAAGCGAAAGATGAAAAAGCTGCCCCTGAACCTGCTTTCATCACGCGAGGCAGCGGCTGGCTGCAGGCGTAATTGCTGCCTTTTCCAGAGTCATCCTAAAGAATGGAAGGGCGAGGGAGAAGGGAATCACGGCACATCAGAAGGGCCCGCGATGTCATTATGGTTGTTGCATGCATGGCTCTTTTCTGTCCCTTCATCCCTCCCTCCCTTTCTTTTCTTTTCCTTTTTTTTTTCTATGCATCATTTTCATTAAAATATAATTCATATACCTACAAATTGCCCATTTGAAGTAGTCAATTATTCAGTTCCACGAATTTTACCATTTTCTCTGTGCTGCATAACTGTCACTAGAACCAATTTTCATGAACACCCCCCACAAGAAATTCTGCAACCTTTAGCAGCCACTGCCCAGTCTTTCCATTTTCCCAGGCTTAGTAACCACTGACATATTTTATTTTCTTCTTTATCTTCCTCTCTTAGACCTTATAAGGTAAGTTGCGGCAGTTTGTCCTACTGCTAACTCGCCATACTATTGACTCGAGAGATGCCCAGCAGATTAGTTAAATCTGCACGTGTTTTCAGAGGTGGTGGCATGCAGGCCAACACCTGGAAGGGGATACCTGCCAAGACTCGGGGCATCACAAACACAAAGGAGTCAGCTGGCCATGCTTGCAAGGGGTATGCAGCTTGCACAGTGCGCCTTTTGTCTAGACCATCACATGCAAACATCAGACTCCAGCTTCTGCCGCCTTCTGGTGCCAACTCGCACCAGCAACTCGCTGGGCAGATTCCAAGCCTTCAGCCCTGGACTGGCACTATGTTCTTGGTCTTCCCATGCCAGGGCTTCCAGCCTCTTTACCTGAGAAGCTCCTGGGTTCTCTGGTGCCTGAGAGGACAGATGCCCATTGTGGGAGGATTATTCAGTAACCCAACCTAATCAATCCCCTTAGACAGTGGTACCCTGTTGGTTCAGTTTCTCAAGAAAATCTGAACCAACGTGTGTGCGCATGTGTGTGCACATGTGTGCGCGCGTGTGCGTGTGTGCGTGTGTGCGCGCGCGTGTGTGTGCATGTGTGTAATCATACAATATGCCTCTTTTTGATGATAAGCTTTTTTTGCTTAGTGTAGCATTTTCAAATTGTGCTGTGTTGTATCACGTACCTACATTTTGTTTCTTCTTAGAGCAGAAGAGTATTTCATTGTGAACACATTTTATTTATACTATACATACATTTCATCTATATCTATCATCTATGATCTATCAATCATCTATCTACCTATCATCTATCAATCATCTATCACTTATCGATCATCTATCGTGTATATCTGTGTACCTATCTACCATCTGTTACCTACTTTGGGGATACTATGAATAAAGCTGCTATGAATACTGATGTAAAAGTTTTATATGAACTTGCTTTCCTTTCTCTTAGGCGATGCTTTGATATTGCTTGGTGCCAGGGTAACTGCCTCTAAATACATGAGGAAATATCTGACTTTCTTTTAAGCAACTATACCGCTTTTCACTCCCGCTTCTGCGAAGGTCTCAGTCTCCTTATTTATCCCTCCACACTGCTAATATCTTCTCTCTTTGGTTTTCATTTCTCTGCTAGTGGTGCTGATCATTTCAGATGTGTACTGCATGCTTTCTTTGAAGAAATGTGTATTCCGATTCTTTCTTATTTTGTCTACACTGGTTTATCATTTTATTAGTAATTATAAGAGTTACTTAATTGTTGCCTCCCTATAAATAGCAATAAGTAGCAACAGAATCTTTCATATATATATTTCTACACATAAGGAATCATTAAAAGAAGATAAATTACATATCTTCTATGAAATAAAAGTAGATCTATATTTCTTCCTGTCTCTGGCAATCTAAGATTCTTACTGTGATTTCAGATATATATCTCATAATGAATCCTGTGCCTAGATATTAGGTATATTTGTTTAAATGGGAAAGACATTTGGTGAATGGTCCTTGTCCCTAAACCAAAGTATAGGAAATCTTACAACTTCATATGCCCATGAGAACTGTCCATTTTTTAGGCCTCAGGCAAGGTTGGAGCTATATTCTTTTATGATAGTCATAATAAAAAAAAAGAATAATGAAATATCATTGCACATAACATGTATTCATTAAATACTGGTTTAAGAAAATAAAATGCACATAAGGATTTTGTGGGGAATTGTATCGTAAGTGCTTAGCTTTGCTCATTCAGCAGAGCAGATGAAGAGGCAGAATCATTTCCTGTCTGGCCCAAAAGGCTGTGATCTTTTGAAGCCAGAGCCAATAATCCGAATGTCTTGGTGGCCTTGCATGTTTCTCAAAATTTGGACAGGGACAGAAGCTCATCTGCAGATTGGTAGCCACGTCTCCAGATGAGTCCATTTCCTAGTGTAGGTCACCATATATACACGAGATGGCACTGATCTCATTCTGGAAATAAGCACATCTGCAGGGCAGGTGATTCCCAGGCCAGCTGCTTCCTCCCAGATCCCAGGGTTTCACAGCTCCTCGCTGTACCACTGCTACGCCCTTGTGTTGACCCTCCTGCCTGGTCTCTATTCCTTGCACTTCAGTGTCCCTATTCCTGGCCAGTTGACCTTCAGCCCTCACTTGGCCCCACCCAATTGGCCTTTCTCTAAGGTGACAGGGATTTAATTCCTGACATGCCATTAGCTGTGTAGTTGTGGGCAAGTCACGTAAGCCTCAGCTTTCTCTTCCACACGTTTGAGCTGTTCAGCACTACACATTCTCTCCTTTGCTTGCAGTATCCTGTGGCCATCGGTTGGGATAAGAAGGAAGAACACCTTGTAAAAAACTCAAAGAAATCGTAGTTATGCCCACTGTAGTTTTCTGATAACCTCATATCAACTACATTAGCTGCTTCTGGTCTTTTTTCAGCTCTAGTTGAAGTAACATTTGGAGAGAGTTTAAGCCAATTACCAAAAGAGAGCTAGGGAAAATGGCCAACAATTGTGCCTTCATGTTTCTTCTCTGCTAACACCGACCATAGGTTGGGTGGAAAATGAGTCCATGGAAGCTTGGCCATGGCTTATGTGGCCCCGAATGAACGGGAGTGTCTTCATGTGTGGTGTTCTTCAGAGTGGTGACAAGACGCAGGCAGGGCAGGGTGGGGCAAGGCTCTGTGCTGTACAGCATCCTTCCAAGTTGCACATCGGAGCCAGCTCTCTCTGTCTACTCTCAGCTGAGGAAATCAGAAACCAGATTCTGTGTGTTCCAAGCTAACACCTCATCTGTTTTCAGGCATTACAAATGAGATCGCAGAGGCCAGCACCTCAATGAGTTGGTTTCATTTTAGTTGGCCAAGAGGTGAAAGCCAAGGGATAAGTAGAAATGTGCCCCTAAAAAATGAACTAGGCAAGCGAAGGGGAAGTCTTCAGAGGTAGCAAATATACTCTATGACCATTAAGTCACGGAACACTTTCACAGAGCAGGAGGTGATTCCCAACTTGGAAACAAGCCAGGAAGGAGAGACTGCCCCTATGTATTCACTTGAAATGCCACAGGAGTTGAATGACCACAAAAGACAAAACTTTCCAGGAAATGGAAACCACTAATGGGCATTATGTTGGTGATTCAAGTACTTTCTTTCATGACAAACAACTGCTCCTTTTGGAAACACATTTCATGATGATGATGTTTATCTGCCTATATTTTTATGCTGCAAAGCCCACTGACAGAATTCAATAAATAATAAATAATGATAATAACGATCCTGATCCAAAGTCTTCAGCAGGATAAAACAAGACCCAAAGATTTATTGTTGACATATCCTGTGAAAATCGATCTGGCTCTTTAAATAGAAGAAGTGCCTTAAGGGAAGAGAATCTATTGATTTGTGATTCAAAGAAAATGTGATTTTAAGAATTATAATAGTAACAATAATAATCAATGTCCTATATGCCCTGTAATAAAAAAGAAGGAAAAAGAAAACAATGCTTAGAAAAATACAACCTATTACTTTTGGGAAAGAAGCAGCTTTCAAGAGCATGGTACTTCTTAAGCCACAGGTGAGACCCCCTGCCCTATCTTCTCTGCTTCTTGGGGAGCTGGGTTACCTCCATCAAGTGAGAAGAGGAGCTGAAATGCTTTGCCCCAGCCAACCCCCTGAGTGGGTCAAGCTCACATGAAGAGCACGCAGAGGACTCCAGGCTGCACAGCCTCAGCGCCCTGAGGCAATGGTTCCAGCAGCCCTGCAGCTACACACATCCCAGGACTCTTTCTGAGTGCCGCCTGCCCAGCCTCCAGAAGGCCCCTCCAAGGCTTGCTATTCCCTGCAGCAGGAAATTCAGTCAGTTCCAACGACCTTGCCCACCTGACTCCTCCATGCCACATCCCACGTTCCACATGTATGCTAGTGTCACTCTCCCACCATCTCTCAAACTCCATGCCCTTCCACGTGTCTGAGCTCTGATCATTATGCTTAGCATGGAAGTCGCAGCTTCAGGTGGAGAGACTTCTTCCAGCTATGGCTTCCACTCCTTTGCATAGCCCTTCATGGCTCCTTCCCCTACTCTCACTTCCCTTGCACCCTAGAAAGCACATCTGTGGCACTTTAATAGCACATCCTTAGCCCTTTCTTGTACAGTGTTAAATGCATGCACTGTTGCCATGGAGGACGTTGGACGTGCACTTGCTGAATTCTCCTGTTGCCATCCTGCAGTTGCCTATGGGGGCAATGCAGTGCCTTCAGATTCTACCGCCTCTGGTCTTGAGTAAAGCTCTGCACGTCTGCTTAGCCCCGTCCCGGCACTGGGGACAATTTCTCCAATGATGATTCCTCTAAAAGTTTCCCCAGGTATTGTTCATGGTGCGCAGTAGGAGCTGAATCCGTGCCCCCTGGGGGCCACTGGTGTGTAGAGACAGCAGCTATGACAGAGCTGCTGTGCCGCCAGGAGCACTGGCCTCTCCCCCCTGTGCAGCCTGCGCCTGCCCTTGCTCAGCTTCGCTCTGACTCGGTGAGCGTTCCTAATATATTGAAGTTCTTTGCCTTCCATTTCCAGCACGCATTACTGCTCCCAATCAAGTGCCATTGACAAAATCAAAGCGTGTGCTCTGCCATCAATCGCATACTTTATAAAACGTCTCTGTGGGCACTGTGTTAGATTTGGTTAAGTTAGGAAGAGTTTGGGATTTAAAGTTTTCCTGCAGATAGTCCTGAGCTTCAGAAAGATTGTGCTTCCTGCCATATGTTAAGATTGTTCCGTCTCTCCTATCTCTGCCTTTCTATCAGATTCCGAACTCTGCAAGGGCAGAGGCTACATCTGTCTCACTTGCGCTTGTATTTTTGAGCACTAAACAGAATCTTACCACATAGCATGTGGTCAGTGAAATATGCTAGATGAACAGAATTTTGCCACTAAATCTGCAATAGATCTGAGCACTACCATAATGGACCATAATAGTTCTACTTTCCTTGTCTATGTCAGAGAAGTTTCAAACATGTCCTCAAGCATAAGGGGTCAGGCAGGATGAATTTAAGGCTGTGATTTATGGCTTTTGTTTAAGTTCTTTTGCAAGAAACTTTACATTTCAAATATTCATGAGCCACTGAGCTCAATACACTCCTGTGTCTTAACACATTGCAGAAAGAGCTAAATAGGATCAAGGAAAATAAATGTAGGAAGTGCCAGGCAGCTTAACTAATTCTTCATAAAGACTGTGGGGTTTACTGCACCAAACCAGGTGTGGAATTTTCAGAACTCCTTAAATCAACTCTGCCCAGAGCGCTGCAAGGCGTTAACAGTGGATTTCTGAAACACGGTGTTGCTCTCTAACATCCACTTAATGCAGCCGCTCAAGCAGCTGTTCACTCCGTCTCCTTATCTCTTCTCCAGGGGGATGTCAGCGACTGGGTGTTTACCTCCTACACAACAGTCCTTTCAGAGACTCTGGGGGGATGTCATGCACATATTAATCTTTCCAAGAGTGGCAAGGCAAAATGCAGGGCCCTTAAGGAAGGCTGTTTGCTGATTCTCTTTCCAGACAGACTTGTATTTGATTGCAGGGGGAACAACTTGTTGACCCATGCATCAACTTGGAAATGTAAAAATATATCTCCTACCAATATACTTGCCTACTTAAGGATTTAGGAACCCTTTAAAATTATTTCTTTCCCTTTAGGCACAAGCAAAATACAGCCATAGAACAAAAAAGAGAAAGTTTAGTGAGATGGTGAAGGACAACTGAGACTGTACCACAGCAAGAGCCAATAAGAGGAAGACCGGTCCAGGAGCAGAGGCACTGCCCATCAGTCTGCTGCCCTAGGAGTGGACCTTAGGATCCTCTGAAATACTAAAGACTTGCTGACTTACATATCTGAGCCCACAGATACATTCTGTAGCTGCAGTGACCCAAAGGCTTCCTGGCAGCAGGAGCAACGTCTACTACTACGGTGTTCTCCACAGAAAGGGCCTCTTCCATACTTGAAGAGGAGACTTCAGAAACATGGGGAACAAATAGCTGCCAGGGACTTCCCTGGAGAGTGCTGCTTCACTCCAGAGCAGCACACTTCCAGAGATGAGCCAGGTTACGTGAAGTTGAGCTCAGCTTTTCCCAAAGATGGAAGCTACTGAAAAGCCTATGCGATATTCTGTACTCACAGATAACAACGCATCGTTGTTGTAGCACAATTTCTTCCACCAAACCAACAAGCAGGGTGAGCTATCGTTGGGGTGTGACAGAGCCTTAGAATCATGCTCAACAGAGTTGTAATTCATTTGTTTAAATTTAATTCCATGGCCATATATTGTCCTTCATCACAAGATTAGTTCTTTGGTAAAATATCTCTAAACCTTAACACATTCACTCATCAAAGGCAGAAACCTTGTTACTGCAAAGTTCTGTACTGAAGACAGCCCACGGCCTGCCAATAAATGTGCCAATAAGTTAGCGCCTACGGTACTAATCCTGCCAAGGGTGGATTCATTTCCACATCTCAGTGCTTCACACGCTTGACCAAGGTCTGGAAAAGCCTGGATAATGAGCATCTATTAGACGGGACGGCTAATCACAGGCACCATGGTCCTGAGCTTGGTCACGGAGCTCTTCTCCCCGGAAGGCTGACAAATGGTGCTCGTGGCCGTGAAGTCCGAGTGGATCGCTGTGCTGCTGCCGCAGGCATCGATCTCCAAGGAGCTGAGCTCCAGCGAGTCTGAGTCATCGCCTCTTTTTCAAGTGCCTGGGGGAGATGGACTTTGCTGCCCCTTGCTTAAATGGGGTAAGCATGATCCAAACGGGATGGCTCCCCAAACATCTTTAGTCAGACTTTGCAGGTAGGGGAAGGAAACAGGAAATCAGCGGCCTGAGAAACGAAGGAGGGCCATACAGGTGATTTCCCCAGAGGAGGCTGCGGCGGCACTGTACAATCCCCAGACTGCCTTGAATGAATACAAAACTGCCAAACCAGAAGTCCTGCTTCTGTGCCACACCATCCGCCTTTAAGGTGGCCACACCTTTCGTACTAGGGGAAAGTTAATAAAATGGATACTTTTCATCTTTGCTGAAACAAAAACTCACTTGGATACCCTTCACAATGAATTCAAAATATTCCATCCCACGCAAGTGTCTGTGTGTGACAGCTATTTAACATCATATTCCATTTCAACTGCTATAGATCCTGAATGATAACTTCAAAATCCAACCACAAGATGTGTTTTCATTGCCATAGAGAAAAATTCTCAGGAGTTTCACAGTGTTCCCACAACTCTTGAGTTTACAAAAAAAATTTTTTCTAAATTAAGTGGTTGCTTAAAATATGTGGAATGTGACCATTGGTTGCATTTAGTTTACATAGTAGCTATCTCAAGCAAATAAAGTATGGAAATAGACACAGGAAAACTCCAGGTTCCTGCTGCCTATTCAGGGCACGCCTGGAAGTGGACGGGAGACATAGGCCTGGATAAACCAAGAATGTGGAGCAGAAAGGGGACCCCAGAGTGACCTTGCCACCAGGCAGGGGGTGGAGCTCCCAACCGCAGGGTCAGACGGGTCAGTGTCCTCGCGCTCCTCACGGGCAGAGCTGCCGGACAGAAGCAGACGCACGTTTTCTCCACGTGGCCCCCGTAAGGGCAGCACAGGGGGCGTGCCGCTGACCTAGGAGGCCGGGGCATGCAGGACAGCAGCCCAACACCCCGTCAGGCATAGCTCTGGAGGTGGCTCCTGGAGGGAGGGCAGTCGGGGAAGGCTGGGCTGGAGCCTGACAGGAAAGGAGACACGCGTATTGGACGGGGCTCGGGAAGGGATGGGCTGGGGGCTTCATTCTAGTAATGATAGCATATGAATCTCTGAGATCCACTCCTTTGGGTCTTAAAATAGTTCCTATGAGAAGGTACACAGCTAAAAGTATCTGAATAAATAACACATTCTTCTGTACACAAAGAAGTACAAGCAGTATGATGGATAAGAACAGCAGGATTCCTCCCTCAGAGAGAAAATAATGCATATAAAAAAGGAGAGAGAAGCCTTAAGCTGGTTAACTGCTTTCTCCACAGGGAGATGTGGCCAAGCTAGAGAAAACGTGAAGGCTTTGACCTGCACAGGGGTCGGGCTGGGTAGGGACGCCAAGGGCACACATCAGGCGGAACTCTGCAGAGGCTTTCAAAATAGTTTATTTAAAATTTGGTCTGGGGGAAAGCAAAGAGAAAAATATATTACTTTTGGAAATGATCTTTGCTTTCATCAGTGTTGTATAAGCAATCAATATTTGTTAGTCTTAGGAGAATCCTTGCTCTCTCTAATAAGCTTCACAGTCCGGTGCGTGGGCGCAGATGCGTAACGCTCCAGTCACCTTTGATGGAAATGCTCTGGCGTGCGGGGAAGCGGCGGCGCTGGGGGACAGGGGAGCTGATGGAGTTAACCCTCTGCCTCTCGGAGGGCCACAGCTCTTCAATACTGGCTGCACCTGCACACCTCGAGCCTTCCCGAGGATTTCAGGCAGCTCCTCGTCGATGTGGAAGGCTGATCCTTCCTCAAAGCCACAGCTGCTCCTCGTGGCCCACTAATGCTGACCACCAACAAACCATACCGCAGTTTGCAATCTCATCTTTTTTGTAAAAGAAAAAAATCCAAATCCATAAGAGTCAACTCTGACATCACTGCATATTCTTCAGTCATCTAACCGCCACACTCAGTAAAGATCTAAAATCCAGTCAGTGCTTCAGAAATTACGAAGTGATGGAGCAGGCTGACTCCATCGCGGGATCTCCGCGGGACACCCAGCCCGCCACCCTGGCCTCCCTCAGGCAGGCGTTCCGGGCACGCCAGGCCTCCCCCCGTGCTGCTGCTCCTCCTCTCTGAGGTGAGCCAGCACCCGGCCGCATTGCTGGACTGCCGGTTCCCTTGGACAGCAGGCCCCAGAGTGCTGTCTGAAGCGTCACCTTGGATTGTGACAAAGCCCCTGGCCTTGGAATGCCTTCGCAGTCTGAGCCTGGCATGCACACAGACACTGGCACAGTGACTTGTAATTACTACTACGCACCCAGTTTGTGACAGCACCCTGCCTATTTGGAAGAACGAGAGGAATGGTTTCCCAGATCCTCTTCCCTGCTAGTTTTGTTGTGTCACCTCTCGCTTTTAAATTGCCAGTGTTTTTATCTTTGGGTCAGGGAGGAGCCTCAGCGCTAGAATGCTTGTCTAGCATGCACAGGTCCCTGGGGTTCCATTCCCAGCACTGCAGCACAAAAGGATAGATTGGAAAAATTGTCAGATTACATAAAAAAAAGACTCCAATTTATCAATCCTGCTTTTCTTTTTTTACTTTAAAGAGAATTTTAAAAATGATGAAAAACATTAGAAACAACACACAATTGTGAAAAAAACAGAGGATAGGATTTTGACAATGAGTTTTTATATTGCATATTGTTTTCTTCCAAGTAGTTGCTCAGATTACCAGATATGAGCATGTAAAAATGGGGAAAAATTAACTGCTTCTTTCAATAAAGCAATAGAAATTACTAGTACAAGTATCTTAGCATCCTTTATACATGAGTAATACTTCATTGTATAAAATACCACGTCTTTTTTTATTCAATTCCCCAGTGGATGGCACTTGGGTTGTTTCCAAGATAAATAAATACATGTATCCTCCTTTCTTTTGGTATTTCTTTCCTTCATCCTCATTGTTCCTTCCTTTGGAGCAGTTTCTTTTCCTTTCACAACATCCACGGCACCTTTTGGGTTTTATTTATTTTCGCTTTCAGGCTCCTACACTAAGGAGACAATGTGACATTTATACTTACGGGTCAGATTCCTTATTTCACTTGTGAGTATTGTCTCCACCCGCATCCATTTGCCTATAAAAGCCCCAAGCTTATCATTCCTTATACATGAGTAATACTCCATTGTATAAAAATACCACATCTTTTTTCTATCCATTCCTCAGTGGATGGCACTTGGGTGGTTTCCAGGATTTAGCTATCACAAACTGCACTGTGATAAACACGGGTGCACATATATTGCTCTGATATGGTGTTTTCAGTTCTTCTGGAAAAATACCCAGACAGGGAAAAGCTGGACTGAATGAACCGTCTCATGCCAGTGTGCTGAGGACTCTCTACACTGCCTTCCACAGCACATGTGCCAGCCTACACTCCCAAGGAACAGAGCAGGAGGGTTTCTATTTCTCCACAGCCCCTCCAGCATTTTGCTCTTGGCTCACTTCTTGATAATAGCCAATCTTTCTGGGGTGAGATGGAATCTCAAGATTGACTTAATTTGCATTTCTTAAATGACCAATAATACTAAAGATTTTTTTATATATTTATTTGCCAATTGTGTTTATCTGAGAAGTATGTATTCATCTCATTTTTTGATTGGGTCTTTGAATTTTGGGAGCCTAATCTTGTTAAATTCTTTATATGTTCCAGACAGAAGTCCTTTGTCTGAGGGGCAGTCATCTAATTTTTCCCCTCAATTGGTTGGTTTTCTTCTCACTCTAGATTTCTATTGATGTGTAGAAATTTTCAATAATTATACCCAATTACTATGCACTTGTAGATGCTTTTTCTGCATGTATGATAACTCAGAAACCTTTGGGTATATAGGTAGTCTAAAAATGTAAAAATAGATACGAGCTTGACACAGAATATAAAGATACATACACTATGACAATTTAAAAACAACCCCTGTCTATATATACCATTTAATTTTTTTTAAACTTCACAACTGTCTAAGATTTTTTTCTTGTCATTACAGATAGAATGCTTGACTTCTGATAGTTGAATCAAATTCCATAGGTTGGAACTATATATTTTGTGCAGTTTAGTCTTATGTAAAATATACTTGATACTCGACAACAATCAGACCGTTCGCACAATTTGGGACAGCCAACATTTCGCTAAGCTGCTCTCTCCACACACACATCCTGAGGTGACTCGAGCAGCCCTTCCCGCTCTGCTTCCTCACACTAAGCAGCCTGCATGCAGGTGAGCAGAGACACACACTGATCAGGAAACCTGCACGTCTGAGCTGGAGCAGAAGGCAGGAAAGCAGAAGAGGAGGAGGAAATGAAGCAGACAAGAAAAGGCATCTGGAACCTCGGACAGCTGGTGTGGCCCAGGGCAGGAGTGGCATGGACACGGTTCCTGTGGTATGAAAGCCAGGACGCCAAGGGCCAAGTGCAGAGGGTTTCCCAGCCTTGCCTGGTCTCCTCAGAGCACTCCCAGCCCGGCCCTGTGGAATTCTTAGAGGTCAGAAGCTCCTGCTATTCACTTATTAAATGCTTATTCATTACTATGATCCAGACTGGAGACTCATCAGCTGTGAAAGAAGCTCTTGCCTGAAATGGAGTGTATACTTCAGTAAATAGGCAAGAAGCACAAGGAGAAGAGAAGCCACTGGGCGAGACCAAGACCGAGACCGGGACCGAGACACCCCCGCCTCACCGGCCCACGAGGCTTTCTTCCACCGTTCCTCCCCCACTGCTGCGTAGCTCAACTAACACTTCCGCCCTCTGCGTCTTGTGTTCATCACTGGATTAGTGGCTCCCATTCTCCCTTAACCAATAATGAATAAACTACAATGCCATTTTCTAGAAGCTAAGATCGCTGCCAGAGAGGTCTCAGCATTTGACCCTTTTTAGTGTCATTTCCACACACAGAAGGGACCCTCACAAGGGAAGGTATAAGGACTTTGCCTCTGTTTGCCTTGACTGAGTGCCTGATTCTGGAAGCAGCCATACTGAATCTTCACTCCTCTGTTTGATGATACAAAGCCAAGCTTCTCCCAGCAGCACTGAGCCAGTTATGCTAATTGAGTATATAGTACTCCAGTGGGAAGCACACTGGTTGGTCATGCACACAGGAGATCCTGCCAAGACCCACTGCGTTCCGTCATTTCACTAGGCAATCTTAGAGTAGGAATGTGGTTAGGGCAGGGGTTCTAGGGAAGAGATGTAGGCTTTGGAGCTCCCCAAACTTGTGTCATGTTTCCTCCTCTTACTGGCAGCATAGTCTTGAAACTTATTTAAAAGTAGCCACTCTGTGGAGGTCTTCCGCAGGTCAGTGCAGAGGCATGACCTGAATGGATGCACAATTCCACACAGGGACACTATGAGGTCCTGTTCTTGGGTCGCTGTTACACAAATGGAGATGGAGGCTCACACAGAAATAGTGCGCACCTCGCCCAAGACCACTGTGATGGCAAATCGTGATTGTCAACGCTAAGCTAACTGGCCAAGCTGACTTCTGAGTATGTCTGGGCAGGCCCAGGGGACTTTGGGGACAAGGACTTTTCTTGTGGACCCTGCTCCTGGGCTCAGCTTCCCAGCTGCCAGTGAGCTGCTTAGCTCCAGCATTGCCTCTGCAGTGGTGTTCTGCCTCGGAGCAGCTGGCCATGGGCCGAGTCCTCTGCATCTGTGAGTCAAAACAAACCTCTCCTTCTTTAGACTGCGTTACCAGGCTTTTCCTCCCAGAAATGGGAAGGCAGCTAATGCAGCCACAGTGCCCTACACTGACTGTACTCAGCAGGCTGGCTGGTGTGAGCTCCTCCTGCTGCTCTCTCCTCTCTTGACCACTGCATTGCAAGGCCTGCTGAGCCAGGTTTGAGCTTCTGCTTTGTTTGGATGGGGCTGAGATTGAACCCAAGGCCTTCACACTGAGCTACAAACCTAGTGCTTTTTAATTGCTAAGTTGCTGAGTTACCCAAGTTGAGCTAGAAGTTGCAATCTTTCAGCCTTTGCGATGGTTACAATGAGGCATCCTGATTCTCAGGTAAACCCTGTAGGGTTTTGAAGAGTGCAGGAGAAGGATGAAAGTGAGTTCTCAGCTCGGGAACTTCCAACACAGGATTTTGTTATCTCAAAATACAGCTGGTAGGTACCTGGGTTATCTATGGGAAGAAGTAAAACCCAGAGACAAATTGTCACACAGAGCAGCTCACCCGCAATCCATAGTTAGTCCAGACTCTAAATGATTTTGAAATTCTGCACTATGCTGCACTTGTGGAGGCAAAGTTAATGAGGCATTACCGCATCTATCTGTCAGATTACACTAAGCCTTTTAAATAACATAATTTCTATTCATTGCAGATAGCTTAAAAAGATGCAATGGACAAAGGACTTATTTCATCTCAATACAAAATCGGCACCTTCAATTAAGAAATATTTAAAATATGCAAATATACATATTCTGAAAATAAAGGAACACAAAGGAACTTAGGCAGGTTTCTTACTAACTGAATGTCAAATTGAAAGAAAAATAATATACTGGTCCTTTGACTTACCATGGAAATTGTGTATAAGGGAAAGTTTGCTATTTCTCTTTTGATATTGACATGAGTAGTGACCCCTATATGACCTTCAGGTCTCCAGATTCCCTTTTAGCCTGAGTAGGAACAGGAACCAGCTCGCCCACCTTCCAGATCACAAGAACTCATCGGTCTTTTTTAAAAAGGGCGTTATGATGCCCAGGCCCTCATGGACACATAATTTCTTTTCTTTTAAATATTTATTTACTTATTTATTTGACACAGGGTTTTGCTATGCACCCGGGACTCATAGTGATCCTCTTTCCTCAGTCTCCCCAGCACAAGGATTACAGGGTGTGCCATTAGGCCTGGTTTCTGGGACCACCATGGTGTGCCTGGGATTCCACGCCTGGGATCACACATAGTACTGGGGATCGAACTCAGATCTTTTTGCTTTCCAGGCAGAAGCTTAGACCACTAAGGTATCACCCTATCGCCCTTATGGACACATAAAGGCTGTTGGTAGCCCAAATCCTCACTGGGTCCCTGCAGCCACAGCATAGTAAAGCCTGCCATTTGCACCAGGTGCTGAATGTGGAGCACATGCGCAGACACACACAGCTCCTAGGATGCAGAAGTCCCGCCCCAGGGCAGCTCATCCTTGGACGGTACTGGGGGATATGAACGACGCTTCTGCTTTATCTTTGGTGGAGCTCCAGTCTTTGCCTTCATCTTGGACATCATTTCCTGGCTTCCAGCACAGACGTCTCAGCTTCCAGTATAGGAACTTCAGCCTTCCGGAATGGACTCTTCCGCTTTCCACAGCAGACTCACAGGCTGCCTGACATAAGCTCACACAGGGCACTGCAGGGAACTCCTGACCATGCACTGAGTCCTCTGGTCTCCAGTGTGCAGACACCCTCTGCCCACTGCCTCATCTGACTCTAGGTGGCCACTGTGAGCCAATCTTGTAAGATCGTCCACATTTGTATATCTTGCATTCCATCTGTTTCTCTAGCAAAACACTGAGTGATGTGTGTGTGTGTGTGTGTGTGTGTGTGTGTGTGTGTGTGCGCGCGCGCGCGCTGTGAGAAACATTTGGTGATGAGACTAGGGGCCGGAAAGACAATCGCACAGTTTCAGGCTTCATCATAAGGACCGGACACTTCCCAAAAAGCAGGGGCAAACTGTTCTCCAGGAGAAATGATGGTAGCTGGAAGGGGGCAGAGAAGATTCTTGACGCATGACAGCTGTCTCTGCGCAACATGCAGGTCAAAGCTCATCACATGGGACAGAGCTCATGAGATAGCTCTGCAGATAAGCACAAGTGGCCAGAGTTCAACCCACAGGCTGCACTGGCCCTGCTCCTGGCCACTCTGAGCCAGAAACAAAATCTGGGCATGGTGGCACACACCCATAATGCCAGCACCGGGAGGCTGAAAATAGGAGGATCACTAAGAGTCCAAGCTGCATAGTGAGACCCTGTATCAAGTACAGAAGGAGGAGGAGGAGAGGAGACAAAGACCTAGCATTGTTTAATTTACCTTGTACAATTAAGAGTACCTAGAACATGCCATTTGGTATAAATCATATGATGTTGCCCTTGTTACTTAGAAAATCAAACACAGAGAGCAAAATCAGGGATTCCGGTGAGCACGCAAACCCGAGTTCAAACCCAGGCTGAGAAGATGTCTCAAGGCAAGGTTGAGTCAGGCCCCACGCTCACCGTGAACGGGCTTGCTTTGCCTCAGTTCCCCAGGTAGTGAGATGGAGATCCCAGCACCCTCACAGGAATTACCATAGCTGATACACAGGAGTGACTTAGAGCAGTCTTGAGTCCTCCAGAAGGCTGCAATGGTTGTGAACTCTTACGCTATAGCAGAGAGGTGAGCACCATCCCGGCTGCACTTCGTAAAGTTGGTTTAAGGCTTGAAGGGGGGCAATGTCCATGAAATGCTTTCCATAGTGGTGAACACAGTACCAATGCTCACCAGACTGGGAGCCATTACTATTAAAAATGGGCATAATCAAGTACTTAAGGTTTGCCATAGTTATATGAATAATAACTGCCCTTTCGTGCAGACGGGAATGCAGTGCGTGCTAGGTCTACAGTCTCATAGCCACGGGAGCTTTAGCACACTGTATAATTGCTAGAATCTTCATTTCCTGAGCTATAAAGTATAAAAGTGGGATAATCAAAAGGCCATTTCAGCTGTAGCATGGCTGGATTCTGTAATCTTCCAGATTGAGTTCTACAAGTATAGCAAAGGTACCATTTCGGCTGTATCTTCAGGGACATCATTTCCTTCAGAACCACCTGCAATTCCAAGTTCTTAAGGCATGAAGAGAAGTCCATTGGGAAAGCCATTCGTGTGCCCGGCCCATAACATGCACACCTGTGCTCCCTCAACCTCCCTGGCTGTGCTCCTCCATATGTGCGCTCCTTCTCCCCTTCAGCACTGGGCAGACGGCATGCTTGCTGCCCAGCTGCTGCCCAGCCCCAAATGGAAAAGACGCCTTGTCAGCCAAGTACGAAAGCGTGCAGCGCGCACTTCTGCCATCCTGCTCCCATGTCTGCTTGCGCAACTGTGGCGATGTCCGGACTGTGTTCAGCATGAGAAGGCTGAGAAAGCGGGGAACATCCAGAGCCTCGGGCAGGAGAGCCCGAGGCTGCCCTGCAGGGAGCTCCCTGCTGTTGCAGACAAGCCCATAGAAAGCCTCGGCCTCACTGGGTGTCCTTCACTCATGGGTTTTAAACCAGAAGCTTAGTGAAGTAGTCGCTCTGTCATGCAGTGGACAAAACACTCAGCACTCACACTGACTGGAGGAGAGGCTGACTCAGCTCACGTTACAGCCTATGGTCATCTGGTTGCAAAGCAGAAATGTCACGGAAGAGAGACAGTGGAGGGAAGGCCCTCCCATCACAGCACCCAGGAAGAAAAGCAGAAAAGGAGGGAGATGCTCCCCTCCAGGTCAAGCTCCCAGGGTCACAACCACGAAAGCCACAGATCAGTGCAGTGTCCCCACGTTGACTCACATGAGGTACTCAGGGACATCTTAGGTCTTAACCACAGTTAGTATCAGAGCGTCTGAGTTGCTCATTGCTGCCCTTAGAAATGACTAGCGGTGATGGTGACACAGTCCAAAGGCTTTCATTTCTCAGACCCTGAATCCAACTATGGAGCTGCTCCTCGGTGACCTTGGACTATTTGCTATCTGTCACTCATCCTCAGCTTTCTGACTATGCAATGGTAGGGGCTGGGGTACATTAGCAGAATTAGGTGGGATTCCCTCCCGCTCAGATTCTTAGTCATATATTTGTTCCAAGAAGCCATTTCTGAACTAGCTCAGAAGAGCTAGAGGCTGGCACCTCCAACTGGGATGAAATCCGTGCCTCACACAAAGCCACCTCAAAGAGGAAAGCAGACCGTCGGGTGCTATTTTCAGGCCCAGCTTCCGAACACCCTGCCACCACTGCATTATCCTTGAACAGAGGACAACCAGACATCTCTTAGGACCTCCTTGCTTTCTGCCATTGTCCTCCTCATGCCATGTGGCAGCCATGCTGAAGATGAACAGGCCCAGGTCTAACGAGCTGTTTATCAGGTCCCTACTCATGCTGGATGCTGCCTTGAAAAGGTTTCTGTTCCTTCTTTATGCCTCTCCTAAGAATCTCCAAGCATGTGATTCACAACCAAACTGCGCTAGATGTGCTGACTTGCACCTGTACCCTACCTAGCAGCACGAGTGGCTAAGGCAGGGGGATGTTTCTGAGGAAGAAAGTCCTGGTATGCAAGAGTTCAAAACCACCTTGGGCAGGACCGCGAATGCTGTGCTGGCTCACACACTGTGTCAACTGGAGAAGTTTAACGTTTAAGGGACTGAGAAGAGAGCCAGGGTTCTTACTTTGTAAACATCCTTCTCCTGCCCAAGAGAAGGGCAAGGGCATTGTATGAGTGCTACACCCCCACCCCAGGGTAGCCTGCGTAGAGTATAAGGAGGTAGAGACGCTGGCTGGAAGCCTCAGCTGCCGTGCCCTCTTGCCTCTGTGCTGTTTTCTGTCACCATGAATGGCTGCTCTCTGCCATGTGCCACTCTGCCTTGGAGCCAGCTGAGTATGGACTGAAAACTCCACTAACTGTAAACTAAGTAATTCTTTCCCTCCTTAATTTTAGGTTTCAGGTACTTTGTCTCAGCAACAAGTAAAAGGTAACCAAGACAAATCCCAATTCCTAAATAAAACCCAAATCAAAAAAGCTGTCACAGAAAGATGTGTACTAATAGTGCTTCTACAAGATATCAAGTCTGCATCTTGAACTCTGAACAAATACTATGAAGACAACAATGTGCAATGTATTAATTATTGGAACTGTCCCACTAACCTGCTGTGAAACTGTCTCATTGCTATCTCTTTTCATTAAAATTATAAAAACTAAAATACAATTTATTTTCATTTTTCAGAAGCTGTGACAGGTGGCACTGCGCTGAAGCACCTCAGGCCGAGAGTCCTCCGCGCTCCAGAGCGCATGGCATCTCCTGCGTGCTCTGTTCAGAACGCCCTCCACGCTATGTCGCAGGGGCTTGTTTCCTGTGGGTCTCCCTGGCTTGGCCACGGAGCTCGTGGGGAAGGGCTGTGTCCTGTTCACCACTATCCCAGCTACTCAGCACCTGGCAGGACACACACAGGAACTCCAAAGGCATGTACTTGCACTGCAGCACACTGCCTGCACCGCGCTGCAGAAGCACGCGCGCATACGGAGGGCGGAGCAAACAGGGGAGGGAAGCCTGAGTCACGTGGGATGGGAGTCTGCGTCATGCGTGCTCTTCCATGCCGGCATCAACGTGGAAGGCAACTTGGCCCAGGGAGTGGAAGAGTGGGGTACAACTCTGGACAAGAGCATAGTGCAGAGCAAACAATTAAACCCCTCTGTGGTCGGCCAAATACCTCAGCAGATTAAATCGCCTGCAAGCAGGCCCAGGGGCCAGCGTTTGATCCCATGACCTGCTGTGCCAGTCCCGCCCCCGCGGGGCACGCTGAGAAGGCAACTGAAGCTGGGCATGGTGGCGCTTGCCTGGAATCCCAGCTTTTGGGAGGCTGTAAGCCAGTGGATCACTGAGTCTGATCTTGTAATGAGACCCTGAGCACTCTGTAGATCCTTCCCTAAAATAAATAAATAAACAAACCTCTCTGGTGCACTCGGCTTTTGCAGAAATGTATCAGGAAGGTAAAGTGAAACGAAGCACAACCCAGAGCACCACAGTGCTGCCTAACCCTGCATGCATATCGATGCAGCTGAAGTGGGCGTGGTCAGTCTTAGATACACATTCAAGCTGTAGCTCTGTTGCTAGGCACCACGTCCTTTCTAGTGTCCCTTGACTGAATGACTTTTTGTGCACTGCTTGTACCAGAAGAAGGTCCATGCCGACAAAAGATGCTGCAGGTAGGGCGTTTTCTAAAGCAGAATCCTCTCTTGGACCAGAAAGGTACCTCAAAGACCAGAGCAGGTTACGGTCCAGGACATGGGCTGCTTACACTCTTTGAACTATGCCATCTCACGGCCCTTCGCCTCACTGTGCTCACAGCAGGCTGGCTTCGGTGCTGTCCGTGGTGCCTGAGAACCAAACCAACCCACTACTGAGAACAGACAAACTAGACACACAAGAACATGAACGATGAATACTCCATCTGCGCATGGCCCCTGCCCTACTGTGTGCCTGGCGCTTGTGGACCTAAATGGCCTTCCTGAATCACTCTTTCCATCCCACCTGTGTCAGGGCCTCCTCATATGGTCTTAGAAGCACTCTGTCTCTCATCGTCATATGGCAGCTCACAGCTGTAATTAAATAATTATTGGCATATTTATTTATTTAATGTCTATTTCTATTGGTAGATTAAAAACTACCCTGAGGACAGGGGCCACGTGTCACTGCTAGAATGTTGGTACCCAGTACAGTTGCCAGGGAAGGACAGAGGCCCAAGAGGCACTAGCTGGACAGCCATTTGCACAATGAGATGGATCTTCAGGAGGGAAAGCTTAGGGGAGGAGAGGTGCCAGAGCACATGGGAGAGGCGCGCTCCTCAGCGGTCTTCATGCTACAGCTGGGGCCGGGAAGCAGCCGGAGGCTGTGTGCACCCGGAGGCAGAGTCAGGGACACGGCACACGGGTGCAGTGCCCTAGAGAGGGCAACGGCTACCAACTTGAATGACAAAGACATCCTATCACTCTCCAGAAAGAATACTGTAGCGGCATTTACAAGACAGAGTGCTCTCGGCCTTTGATGTCTGAGATGCTTGGGTTCCTCTCACTAGGTGGGCTCTGGCCAAGGATAAATGCGCTCTTGGCACCATGCATGGCAGAAAGCCATCTTCCCGAGGCCTGCAGGGAGGACAGAGGCATCTGTCATGGTTGTGTCTAGCTGTGCCCCAAAGCCTCATGCAGTCACAGGGCAGCTTCCAGAGTTTACGATTAACTCATGGTCCAGTGTTGGGCCTGTGTGAGCGCTGCAGAGGTTAGGGTAGAGTGCTGCACCCCCACTGGGGAACGGAGAGAGGCCTGGAGCTGCCGCAGCTGCAACTCCTCCCTTCGGTCTTTGCTATCTTCCGCTGCCAAGAACGGCTGCCCTCTGCCATGTGGCACTCTGCCTTAGAGCCAGCCACATATGACTGAAACCTCCCCCAACTGTGAGCCAAACCAGCCTTCCTTTCCTTAATGTTGGGTGCTGGGTATTTTGTCCTGACAATGAGAGAAGAGTGGCTAAGTCGGCATCTGAGGAAGAAGCTGGAGAAGTAAACCCGCAGTGCACGGAAGGGCCGAGGAACCCATTAATGCTTTCGTACTAGGTATGGGAAAATAACATGTCGACTTCTGACTGACTTTCACCTCTGTTTATTATGAATAAATAACTGCCTTAATAAACATGACTTTTCTCAGAAACCTACTAGATTTTCAAGCAGCAGCAACCACTGTGATGAATTGGGAAGAAAAAAATGACATCTTCCCAGAGGCAGGTGCATTTCAATTTAGTTTAAGTATGCGCGCTCACACCTGCAGGCGTGCACAGAACCCCCCCCCGTCCCCCCCCCCGCCATCGACATCCCCACCCCCACCGCGAGCTGCAGCCACAGCCCGCAACATCTCTCCCGCACCCGCGTCCCTGACAGATGAGGCTGGAGCTGAGACGCGTCTCATTGGCCAAGCTGCCACTCACCATTTTCTTCATTATAGGGAAATGAAGTTCATTTCCCAGCACGGGAGGGGCAGGGGAGATTGGGCTCGCCCAAGGCTTGTGCCTCGTTTGCTCAAGCTGTATTTATTTTTTAGAGAATTAGGTGTTAGCAGCTGATCGACAGAATGTCAGGAAAATGAAGGAAAGCACAGGATAATGAAGAAGGCGGTGTGGGTCCCCGCTGCCTCCGCCTCCCAGAGGTGCCTCCGTGCTTTCTTAGGCTTTCCCAGCTCGCCCTCCTGCAAAGCCCTGGGCCCAGAGCCCCACAGGGTTTTTCTGCTCGACTACTTTCCTCATTGCCAGCTCCACCGGGGTAGAGGGACGCAGAAGATGGTTTTAATGGCACTAGAAGTTCCTACATTACCACAGTTTCCCTCCGGGAGAGATGGACGGCAGAGGTGAAATGAAATTGCTTTTTAGTGAAAATTAAAGTGGAGATTCACTGAGACACATCAGGCTCTCTAAGTTTTTCTTGAGAGTCCCAACAGATGCTTGAGCTTGGGAGGACTCCTTAGCCTCTCCACACTTGTCCTCAACACAGGACTTCTCTGAGACCATGGTACAGAGGTGCGATGGAGTCTCGGTGCCATACATGGTGTCACATATCTGCTCCCAGATGCTTGGGAGGCTGAGGCGGGAAGGTAATAAATTCAGGGCCAGCCTAGACAACTGAACACAACTGTCAACAGGACAGGGGATGCTGCTCTCTGCCGAGCACTCGCCTTGGCCTCCATTCCTAGAGCGCCCAAGAGGACACGTGACACAGGTCTCCACTTACCTCTGGATGCCTTTTGGTGCCATAGCTCACATCCCTCATAAGAGGAAAAGCTTAGCTAAGAGACAAACGTGGAAACATCTCCACAGAGAAGACTTCAAGCAAACTGAAACCGCCTGCTGACAGAGCACCTGCATGAGCAGCCACCTAACACAGAGGACTGCCTGTTGGGAAATGGGTTTCTAATCACTAGCTGACTGACGTGTGCTGTCACACGCAATCACACGTTCCTGCGAGTTCTTCAGCAGCCATGGGCTGACTTACTTTGAGCCCTGCTTCTGCGGGGAGGCCATGTTTCATTAGGGTTAGGGTGTCCACAGGAGGCCAGAGCACCAGCACCCCAAGGCCATCGCAAGGCGCTGTGCCGTCACAGCATGCTGTCCACAAAATATCCTTAAGACTTGAAATAACCACAGGGAGGAAACGAAGCTAACGTGAAAGGGGATCAGCACTTGACCAAGATGCATTCAACACAGAGCGAAAGGACACCAAGGGAAGCCAAGACCAGCTGAATCCGAGACCCACGATCCCAGGAACTATGAAGCAATCTCTGCACTCAGACCCAACCAGGAAGCCAGGAAGGTGAGGCCGCTGACGACAACCTGCTGGTGCCTGTGGCCCTTGCAGTCCCCGTCATGTTACCCAGAGCCTGTCAGCAGCAGCCCTCCTGTCAGCACAGTGAGAAGGGAGTCGGGATTCCTTACCTCATGGACCTGAAAGTGCAGATGCTTCCCACAGAACAAACCCCATGCAACTAAACCAGCGGGGATGAGAAGAGCACCAGCCCCCCATCCCAGCTCCAACAGTGCTTCCCAGAGTCCACGAGGCTGGGTCTAACCGCCTCCTGTCTCCCCTGCCTCCCTCATCTCAGCTCCCCCTCTTGTCCCCGTGGTTCCCCAGTCTCTGCCACAGTGACTTCTTTGGGGTTCACCAAGCATGTCAGGCACATTTCTTTATAAATCTAAACCTCTGTGCACTTTCTCTTCTTCCTGGGAGACTCTCCGTGCTGGGCAACTCCACACCTCCCCTAGCCTTTGCTTGGGAGCTCCATTCCCAGGAAGCCAGGCCTGAGCTCCTTTTTGGATCTGGGACCACGCTCCCCACCCGGCTGCTCAAGTGACATCGCTTGAGTAGGTTGTATTTTTTTGTTTTTCTCAAGGAAAAAAAATTGGATGAGTATTGCTGGGTGGGGGCAGCTGGTGAGCATCAAGAATTAGAGACAAGACCGTGGCTTTTATTTATACTAAATTTTTGCTCACAATTTGGCCAAAATGAGACAGCAACTGGTCCCCACCATTTCAGACAACAAAAGGATGTGCTGTCCTATGGTCTTGTGATTTATTGCTTCACCGTAAGCATTGCGTTGTCTGCCTCCGAACAGGGTAGAAGTTTCACAGTCACATGACTGTGTCAATCTCGTCCATATGCCTAGATCAGTGTTAATGAATGGGTAGGCTAAGGTGCAGAGTTGCCCTAGTAGATTTCAGACCCCTGGGCTGTGAGGAGATGAAGAGTGACCTCAACATGGTATCCCCAGCATGAATGCCCATGCACGCACCTGCACCTCTCTTTTCATCTGCACATCTGAATGTCAGTTGGGTGGTACCTCAAAAGCTCCCCAAATCGTGCCAGTGGTACTGGGCTGGAAGCCTTCAAGTTCAGTGGTATGTTGCAATGACACAGGGAAAGCAGAGTAGAAGCTCATCCTGCATCTCAGCACTCCACTGCCCACGCTGCAACCTCGGGCAGTGGACTTCAGGGTTTTCCTGGACTCACTCTCCTCATTTCCCCAGCCCATTTCTTCTCAAGCTGCAACACTTTGATAAGAAGAGAGAAAAGGTTCTATGATGCAATACAATAGTCGCAACAGTCACACTCATCATGGGACTTTTCTTTTTCTTTTTGCCAAATGTTGCTCGTAATGTTTAGGTGCCAAAGAGAATACTACTAGAATCATGCCAAGTATCAAACCTTAATAATGAATTAATAATAACTGTAGTGAAGCCGGGCATGATGGCGCACACCTGTAATCTCAGCAGTCAAGAGGCTGAGGCAGGAGGATCAATGAGAGTTCGAGACCAGCCTGGGCTACAAAAGTGAACTCAAGACCAGCCTGAACTGCATAGCGAGACCCTGTCTCAAAAGTAAAAAAAAAAAAAAAAAAAAAAAAAAAAAAAAAAAAAAAAAAAAAAAAAAAGAAAACTTAAAAAAATAAATAAATAATTGCAATGAATAATTGCAAAGATATTTTTCATGTGTAATCCCGTTGCACAATGAGTATGTAAGACAGAAAGACAGCTCTATAGGTTACAATTAATATTGAAAATTGACTTTTTAAAGGGAACATTATTTTGAATGTGAGTATCCTCAGAAAGAAGCAGACATTTTTTTGTAAATTAATTCAGTATAGTAAAGACTTCATAATAATTTTGTGGTTAAGTAGATGATGAGCACATACCATTCCAAATTTAATAACAATAAAAATAAAAGACAACAGTCAAAAGACTCAAGGAACCATTACTTTAAACTGCAAAGGTTTTTCTAATCCAGATTTTCCAATTCATGAGCAGAACTTTTGCTGATATATGTGTGTATATATATATTGCATGATATGTTATATGTTATACATGTATAACTTGTGTATAATCATTTATGATAGAAAAAAGCTGTAAAAGCTTAGGTTAAATTCATATACTTCATGTGGCATGGGTATAAATGCATGTATTTATTTTAATGTAAGTGTAATCATTACTGAATGGTAGCTTTTAATGAGAAGATCATTAGGAACGTTAAATCTGACTACACTTAGCTTTCGTGGAGACTCTGAAATTATTTTTTCAAAAGGTTCAGGTTTTGATAAAAGGCACAACCTGGGTTTGTCTCAAATAGTCTTCCCCTGGTTTTTCAGACTGGTATTTCAAAGCAAATTTAATTCCTACAGTTCATTCTCATTTACACTTAAATTATCCAGTGAGAGCTTCTAACAGCTCGGTAATGGCCCAGACACCTGAGTCTGCGCTGAGACTCCGGGATGCCGCGCTCACCTCGCCCACCTTCTCTCTTCACTGTAAGAGGCTGCATTTCGCTCAGAGTAAACAAATTGAATACTGAAACTCTTGGTTATTTTTCCTCCTGGTTTATGGCCTATGAATGCAAAGTGGCTTTCAGATGTGACATGACTAATTTTCCATCCCTATGAACCAGTGCAGGGCGTGTGTCACATTACACTTACTTAGGGACAGCTATATAGCCAGCAAATGAGGCAATCTCTGGCTCCTCGTTGGGCGTCCATGGCATATAAATAGATAATTACGGAAGCTCAAACCTCTATGACATCTTTCATCGGAAAATTGCCCAGACCGCCTTTAGAATAGTGTAAGTGTATGTCCTAGAATTTACTAGACACACAAAAATACTTAGTTATAGCTCTAAATACCTCTTACTCTCTACAAATGGCAAAGGCATAAGCAGCTATAAACCAGGGAACCAAAGGTCCCTCCTGCCAGGTCTGTGGTCCTTTAAAGAGAAGTTAAAGATAGCTCATGTGTTAGGTAGGCATGAATCACGGTTGTGTAGGCGAGGGGGGGGGCAGAGACAGAGACAGAGACAGAGACAGAGTCAGACCAAGAGAGGTGCCGAGGGACGCTCGAGGCCTGAAAGTCACAAATACCCACCCCTTTGCAACTGTGGGGCTACGCATGGATTGAGTCTGAGTGTCGTGAACTCCAGGGCTTCTTAAACGCCTTTTAAAGCTTTCGATGCGCCTGTACTGACCGCTCCTACAGCGGGCTCAGGTTCGCGCTTCAGCAAAGCGCACCGCACCGCTGACCAAGCCCAGCCCCTCTGGCGTCCTTCTCCCGAGGTCTCATAGTCTGCGCCAGAGTCGAAGCCACGCGACCTGCTCTGTGCTGGGTGGGCACAGTCCACTTCCTCATGTGCCGCATTATCTTTCTCCGATAGTGCGCAGAAGGGCTCCTGTGTCCACTCCGTGCCCGAGGTCTTGTGACAGGGACTTCGATGAGGACGAGCGTGGACACAACGAGGACGACGATGAGCGTGGACGCCGGCTGACTCGCCAGCGCACTGACGCCCTGTCTGGGGCTCACGTACTCAGGATCGGGGGCACGGGTGGTTTATCTCCAGTTCTCTCGAGAAACCTCCCCTGTCTCTCATGCCTGCTAATTTCCGTCCCAGCAGAGGGGGGCGGCTCCTTCTCCCGACCCATGCAGCACGTGTTATTTTTGGTCGTCTGTAACAGTCATTCTTTCCAAGAAAGGAAGCTGAGACTGCAGCTCCGCAACCCAGGGCGCCCGGAAGCACGTTGGGATCACTGTCCTGCTTCCTTCCCTCCGCGGAGCTCCAAGCCCATCTAGGTGCCAGCCTGCCGCGCTCCGGAGGTCTGCCGCTGCATGCTTCCCTGGCTTCGCACTGGGCGGGCGGGCGGGCTGGACCGCGGGATTCCAGCAAGGCATGGTTGGCCCCAGAGAGCAGGCCTGGAGGGAGGGCTGGCCCCAGGTGGCCACTCTGACCACGGGAGGGGGGAGGGAGGGAGGGAGGGGATGGGCGCAGGGCCCTGCAGCTCGCCTGACCTCCGAGCAGAGGCTGGGCTGCTCTGGACGGCTGCATCTCCCAAACGCCACTTCGCAAGAGCCTCCCACAAGCCACTAAACGAAACCAGCGGCTGCGCTGAGTTCAATCCCAGCTCATTCTAGTTGAGCCATTCCCTCAGAATGTTTTCTCGCTTCCTCGCTATTGGATTCCTTCAAGCCTTTGTCACTAATGAACAGAGCCCACCGGGAAGGCGGGGTGGGGGCCTAGGTGTCCCCGCAATGCGGCACCAGGCACGTCACGCGTGGAGGAGCCACTGTCTGCTGGAGAACGGGAGGCTTCAAGGTACAAGGGCAGCCCAGAGAGTGTGCAGTGCGGCCCTCATCTCGTGTTCGGCTTCCCACATCTGATGTCCCTGTCTTGACTGAAGCAGTGTGACAAGAGGACCCAGTGCCTCCAGGGGCAAATTTCTAAGGAAGCTCACTTTTATATGGAGTTGACATTTACCCCCTTTGTTAGTCTCCAGCGGAGGCTGAGCTTGTGGTGGCTTTTACTCCTGCCTCAATAGTTTGTCTTCATGTGTGATTTAGGCTTCTTCGGTAGTATGTATTTTTCCCCAGACCTTAAGTTTCTGCCCTGCTGCTCTGAGGTTATTACAGACAAGCTTTAGAAGTAGATACAGTGATTGCTACTTCACATACAAGCATAAGAGGGGCAGAAAGGGGGTTTCTCAGACTCGCTTCCGCACCCGGCTATAGGAAGCCGGGGGAGGCGGGGCAGGTCTTGCAAGATTTGTTGCTACAGTGGCGGTGGCTTAGATCTTGAAGGCCTCCCCCTTTGGCAGGATCCTCATGACAGTGTGGCTCAGTGGAAGCTTTGCAGGGATGGAGGTGTTCTCTAAATGTCTGATCTAGTGGGACTGTCACCACTTCTGTGTGGCTACTGAGTATTTGAAAAGTGTCCAAGACAATGGAGACATGCTGTGTTTCATTTTAGCCAAGGCAGGAATCGAACTCACAGCCTTGCGCTTGTCAGGCAGGTGCTGTGCCCCGGAGCTATATCTCCAGCCCCTCACGTTTAGTTAATAGAGTCAACTTAAAACCCCTAAGTTGCCGCCTGTGCCAAGTGGATGCTGCAGAGCGGCACCTCTGCAATGTTAGCATGCACGAAGGCCATGCTGAGAACTTTCTAAGCATAAACTCCCATGCAAGAGTATGGAGCCATCCTCAGACCCCCGGAAAGCAGGCACAACCCACACAATGGCTGGTAGTGAAGATCCAAAGTCCAGATGTAGCATGACGTCAGTGCTGCCGGGTGCTCAGGGCCTCACCTTGAGCCCCTGACAGAGGAGTCTAGCCAGGGCTGCTTAACTCAATCGCCCTCAGCCAAGCACAGGTCTGCTTCCTGGAGGGCAACTGCAAACACAGGGGACACTTTTGGTGGTCACAATTAAGGAGCTAAGTGGACCTGGAATGGTCACTAGCACCCTACACTGCACAGCACGGTGCTGCCCCAAAGATCACTGGTGCCAAGGCCCAGAGGGTGTCAGCTGGTCATGCCAGCCAGATTCCGGCCACAGGAGTGGTGGCAGCAACTTTTCCATTCAGTGCTAACCTAGGTACTTGGAGGCCTTGCCCTCACTCCATGACTAAATATGGAAGCACACCCCTTCGTTCATCCTGATATAGCCCCGGCCTGGGGACGTGGAGAGGTCATGGAGTGCGACACTTGCCCTCCCTCTTGGCTTCCACGCACAGAGACATGGCAGAGTGCACCAGGTCACCAGGTCCCAGCAGGCCACCTTCAGACAGATGCCAAGTTTGCCAGACTGGAGGGGAGCCAGGCTTCTGGGCTTGGTCTCCCTGGGGAAGCACAGAAGCGCTAATTTCGCATATGAGTCACGCTGCCATCAGCTATCAAGCGCTGTACTGGAGGCACTAACCTGACATGTATCAGGGCTGAGGTCGCAGGAAAGCCAAGGCTCCTCCGTCGGCCCACGTAAGGTGGCAAGGTGGCCTATTTTCTGTTGCCTGGGGATGATCCTTCTGGTCCTAACATCACCCACACTGAGGCAGCATCTCCAGCCAAGGCCACAAGTGCTCCCAAACCCTCTCAAAACTCACGCCTACTCATTCTCCCCATTCTTCTCTTTTTTCCCCGTCTTTCTCCATTTTTTGGCCTTGGCCTCCAGTGCAGCGTGGAGAAGCTCAACATGCAAGCAGTGCCCCAAATCTACAGGCCCTGTGCCCAGGGGCTCCGCTTCCGCCCCAAATCTGCAGGCCCTGTGCCCAGGGGCTCCTCTTCCGCCCCAAATCTACAGGCCCCGTGCCCAGGGGCTCCGCTTCCGCCCCAAATCTGCAGGCCCTGTGCCCAGGGGCTCCTCTTCCGCCCCAAATCTACAGGCCCCATGCCCAGGGGCTCCGCTTCCGCCCCAAATCTACAGGCCCTGTGCCCAGGGGCTCCACTTCCACAACTTTGCACTGCGTTTCTCTGCTGGTCAGTGTAAGTCCCCTCGGCCTCAGTGGAGATGCATGGATATGGAGCAGGGTGGAGCTCATCTCCTGGTTTCAGGGCCCTCCTATTCTGTCAGAAATGAGACTCTGGCACCATTGAGTGACCTTGTGGCCTGCACTGGCCCTTTGGTCCTGCACTCTCATACTGTTCTGCAGCCCCTGGAAGGCCTTTCTAGTCCCAAGTGTGGTCTCTTTGCACGACACAGCCGGTGGCTGCCTGCTATCCTTTTGAGTCCTCAGCGGGCTGTCTCCCATCAGTTGCCATCTGGGCGTCTCAGGACAAACAGCCCAGCATCTGAGGGCACAGGCACGAGCTGCTTTGTGCATCTGAGCATGGCAAACCCTGAGCGCCAAGTCTGAGCAGGCTGGCGCCTACAGCAAAGCCCAGTCCCCGGAGACCCAAGGGGGCCTCCAGTCTGCTGCTCTCTGATCCTTTCCGGAACATGCCAGGTTCTTCCTCCTCTTCCAATCCCAGCTGTGTGAACAAAGCAAAATAGCTGAGTCTGGGACTCGGTTTCCAGTCCTCCAGCATGAGCTGACCAGGGCTCCCTGAACCTGAAGGTATCAGGAGTTGCCGGTGCCCTACGAGTCCTGCAGTCTCCCACCCAGATTGGACACTGGGAGAACGCTGTTATATCCGAGCTCTTGGGGTACAGCCCCCAGGCCTGAGACCCTGTGAGGAGAGACAAGCTGCACACTTGAGCAGAGAGTGGCAGCCCATGCGGCGGGGGCGCCATCACCACCTCGGCACTATCCCCAGCCAAGCACAGGTGACTAGAGGGAGAACGCTGTATTGTTACGGAGGGCCTTTGTTACCCTCTGGCTAATGTGTTCCCGACCTGTGTGAGTTTGGTCTCATAATTAGCCTACTCAGATCAGATGCCCTTTTTGCCAATCAGATCGATGCTGGGATCTCAGCCTGTTGACAATTCTTGATGATCAGAGCAACACCAGGGACGGAGAGACACAGCTGGCCGTCTCTCCTGAGTGGGTCTTCAGTGAGCTGAGCCGGATCGCCGCGGTTGGGACACGAAACCAGCTTTGTCATCGCCTCGCCTGCTCCCTTCTACCTCCCCCTCCCACTGCAGCTTCCCCAGGCCCAGGCAGCACGGGCGAGTAGCAGTCTTAAGGCACAGGTCCTGTGAGGGCTGCGCCCATCAGCACCAGACCCATGAGCCCTGAAAGCCGGCTGCATGGCGCTGAGGGCGGGAGGAGAAGAGGGCATCTGTACGACCTCAGAGGCCTGCGTGGCGGTGCGAGGGCGGGCCGCCTACACCTGAATACACGCACGGGCCAGGTGGGAAAGAGAAAATAAGGGAGACCTGCGACCATGCAGGCCGGCACCCCGGGCAGCAGAGCTGCTGAGCGGGGTGACTGCACTCCACTGCAGTGGATGCAGCTTTGAGGGAGGGAGAAGATTTACCATCCCCCACAGTAAATCCTCAGGCCCTCAATACCGAGATTGGGACACGGCCTGAGGAAATTGGTGACGTTCTTATTCCCAGTGCCCTCCTGTCGCCTATAGCCCACGCTTGATCAATGGTGGCACACCAGGCTCCCTGCTCCTCTCCCCGCCAGCGTGCCCCCACGCCTCCACGCATGCGCATGTTCATTCTCTCCCCCCTCTTTTGGCATCTGGTTCATTCTGTATATAAACTGCTCATGCAAATGTCCAAACTAAATTATGCAGAATAATAGATGAAGACAGCTACATAATTTATAATGCTAGAGGCCAGTCAGCTGGGTGGGCTGTATTCAAGCCCAGCAACCCCCGCCCCCAGCTACCAACACACAACCTGCTAGTATTTACAGCCTCGGCGCCAGAGCTCCCAGGAGGCCGGCGCTGTGGCCTGGCCATCCTCTGCAAGGGGAACTGCCCCCGCCTCCCAGCCAGGTGCCAGCCAACACCTGCTCCTGGGCTCTGGCCGTTCCGCTGAGGGTGACGGTGGCCCCCAGGTCTCCGCATCTGCCCCAGTCTGGGATCTGCACTAGACCACAGCCCTAGAAATGACTGTGGATACGGAAACAGCTCGAGCCTGAACGTGCTCTGTGCAGGACAGGGCTGTGCAGCCAGGTGTCAGGCACTGGGGAAATGGACAGGAGAGAACCAGTGCCCGGCACCGAGGGTGAAGGGCGGGACAGGAGAGAACCAGCGCCGGGCACCGAGGGTGAAGGGTGGGACAGGAGAGTACCAGCGCCGGGCACCCAGGGTGAAGGGCAGGATGTTCTCTGTAGGTCTCAACCACCTGTAGCATTGAATGGTGATGATTAAGCAGGCATGACACTTTGTTCCGCTGTCCTTATCCTTCTCTTTTTCTTTTCTTTAATGTATGTATTTATTTATTTGGTACAGGTTCTCACTGCACAGCTCAGATTCATAGTGATCTTCCTGTCTCAGCCTCCTCAGCACTGGGATTACAGGTGGAAGCCACCACGCCCAGTCTTGGTGGCCAGCTCGTGGAAGGGCTGGCACGGCACACTGTACCGTAGAGTATCAAACCTGGGTCCTTGCACTTAGACTGCCAAGCTACCCCTCAGCCCTATCCTCCTATTTTTCCTGTGCCAAGTTTTTGAGTCTCTTCTCTCATTCTCATCTTATACAGAGAAAAAAAGATGGAAGAGGACTTGAAGTCAAGAAAACGTGGGGACTGGAGTCAGAAGAGAAAAACTTGGACAGGGGAGCACTTAGGCAGACAAGCGCAGGCGCGGCTCCACACAGTCAGTCAGCACTTTGTTGTGTGTTGCTGAAACCTGCAGGCCACAACTGGAGACATCTGGGAAGAACACGTTTTTCTGTAGCAAGAAGATGTTTCCATTGTTTAAAAAAAGCCTCCCTCTCTATCCTACAGAGGGCCTGGCACGGGCTCTGTAGCAGGTCCGTGATGCTAGCCCCTGCCACCTGCATTTGGAGGCATTCTGTGGCCACATCTGGCCCATCCGCTCCCATCCTCAGCATCCTAGTGTTACGCCAGAGAGCTCGCTCTGGAACATCACCAGTGTGGCCCGTAAGCTGCCATTTAGTCACCATGCACCACTGGTAGGCCCCGGCTTTGGCTTCAGCGTACTTGGGTGCAGTGCACGGTGGCAGGGGTAGAGCCAGGAGCAGGAGGGGAGCAGAAAGCCCATTTGCAAGAGCTGCCCAGCTAAGATAACATTTAAAGTGAACACGAGAAGGCACAGCACTCTGTAATCCTCCAGCAGCTGCTGTTTCGGGGCAAGATAGAAAAAGAATATTTTGCCATTAGCTAGTCCCTGGGCCAAGAGCAGTCATGCGGTTCCTGGTCCCTCTAAGCCACCTCAGAGGGCACCGCTCAGCTGTGCCCCATGGACACTGAACACAGAGAAAGTGCAATATGGCCTGCGGGCATCGTCCTTTGTGTAGCCCCTGGGGTGCCAGTTAGACAGGACTGCTGGAGATGCTGAGGGCTTGGCCGGGTTCGCTGCAGCTCAGTGCCCAGAAAGGGCAGCTGGTGGGCTTGTCACACCGTTCTCCGGCCTGTCATGCACCACTCAGAACAAGTTGTGCAGCTCCCCAAGGGGCAGATTATCCTCAGCGTGGAGTCCAGGCCTTACTCCAAGAGACAGAGTATGCAGAGGAGGGTCAGCGTCCTAAGAGCCCGCTCAGAGCCAGCTCAGCCGTCACTCCGCACCCCAGCCAGCGGCTTGCACAGCCAGCCACCCTGCTCCCCAGGCCTCCAAGAGGGCCAGTCTTCCTTTTGCAGGGAAATTCCAGATGAAATGAGACTGACTTTGAGCCTGTGATAGCAGGTGGCTGCATCAAATACAGCAAAGCAACCAAAGTAACAGCGGGGACCTACCCCCGGTTAATTCTGACTTGAACAGCCCATAGTGATTCAGGTCAAGCCCTGCCCTTATAATGGAATCGGCCTGCCACCCTGTCCTCCGAGGCGTGGCCTCGCTGGCCTGCCCCGCGCTCCCCAGACCCCTCCATCCCAAGCTGAGAGGTGCTTCTAAGGTTCATGAGCCAAAGAGTTGAAATAAACATTGGCACTCATCTCTGCAGCCTGTCAACAGGCTGCCTAATTAGGACGGCCGTGGAGTGCTTGGGGGCTGTGAAGCGTTCCATAAAAGCACATTATTCTTGTTATAATCATGACACAGTAATAAGAACCCAGCTTGTTGGGGCATTTTCACAGTGGCGAACATTCTCTTACTTATTTGGCAATCAGGCACTTTGCTGTTTACGGATGGAAATATTCACTAATGCCCAGGTCAGCTCACTGGATGCAGCCAGCAGAGAAGAGAGATTCTGATTTCTGGATTCACCCTGAGTTTGGAAAGATTCGCAGAACCATACTAATGGAAAAAGCGAGCGGAGCTGACTTTGCTGGAGAGTGGCTGCTGCTGCTGTGGCCAGAGTGGTTGCTATCACCGTGGGGCTCAGAGGACCACTGGAGAAGAGCCAGTGTGGTCTCCCAGAGATGAAGCCCAACCACAGAAAACCAAGAGCCTCAGGGAGCAGGGCACTCGGCCAGGCTCGCAGAGACCGTTGTGACAGAGGACACCTGGGACCTCCGCAAGCATAGTCAGAGAAAAGCAGCCTTAGTGGGAGCAAACGAAATTCAGAACTCTCCCAGGCTGGCAATTCCAAACATAATTAGCCACAAGAATGGATTAATACAAAAGCAAGATGAAAATGCTGTTTAACAGCAATAATAATAACGATGTCGATAACATCAAAGTGTTTATAAGAGACAACAAATGCTCTTCAAAGACCTGTCCATGCTATCAGGCATTAAATATTCAGATGACTCGTGGCAGCACGAATTCTTAGAACCTATATTTACAGAGGACACTACAGAGAGATTAGGTCAGTTAGGTCCGGCTGCACAGCAAGTGCCAGATCTGTGTTGAAATCTGGTGCCCACAGCTTCTTAGGACTGGAATAGGCGGCCTCGGAAAATGACTCAACACAGTCCCGTGTCCATGCCAACTTTGGGACACCACCTCTGCCATCTTAGTCCCCCCCTTGTGCTAGGCCCAGGAGCACAGCGGAGGATGGAACAGGCCCTGGATGCAGGCACCTGCCCTCAGCCCTCACTGAGCTGTGCCCGGGCTTCGAAAGTGTTCCTCTCTGCACACGTGTCAGCCAGTGCTGGATGTGCTCCGCTCTGCCCAGCAGCGGGCTCCCTCCTCTGCACCCCGGCCACGAGGGACACAAAGGACCCACGCCGGCGGCAGTGGCGGTTCCCAAGCCCACATTTGCACCCCGGGGGGGAGCTCCATCTTGATTTGGTGGCCATCGTCTCCTCATCAACTGCATGTTTCACAAATACGAGCCCATCAGGGCTGCCAGCTTCGCTTTCCCGAGCCTTTCCAACTCACTGGAGCTGTGGCAGTGATGTATCTAGGTCAATCACATGCAGCATTTTACCATCTAAATTAAATGGCAAGCAAGCCTGGCATTCATTCCCTCCTCCGTTGTCACGAAAATCAAACTAATGGGACCCATCAGTGTTTCTCTTGCAGATAGAGCTTACGAGGCCAGCCTGGCCAGTGGAGACCAAGGTAGCGGGCAGCAGGCGGGGGAAGGTACAGGTGTCAGATGAGTGGCATTAGCAGCACACTGGGGTCCAAACCAGCCCTGTCAGCAAGAGCAAGCCCCACGTCCGGCCGCCCCTGCAAGCATGTGTCCCTGGCCACCACACTTAGCCAGTTGTGACTCGGGATATTCTTGTCCTGACCCAATCTCAGCGGGCTGGACAGTGATTCCAAAATATTCTTCACTTCACCAGTTCGTTAAATTATTATGTCTGAGGAGGAAACTGACTTCAGCTGCTGGCCAGGCGATTGCCAGTGTCCCTGAGCAGCCCCGAGAACTCCGGGGGTTGCCTCAGCATGCTGCTCCCCTGGGCTGACCCCCAGCAGCACCTGGAAGGTTTCTGGGGGGCACCGTCTGCGTCTCCAAGTCTTCTCCTGGGCACATGAATCACCCGTCAGGCGCACACCCAAACACCTCCGCTCCCCTGCCTCCGTCAGGTCGTCACCACTAATGGAGGCTGAAATTCCTAAGCGCATCTGTTTGCAGTCAGAGGCCTCCCACCTTGGAAGGAGCAATGGCTTTGCAGGGGGTGCAAACCCCACACACCTCCAGAGGACACCTAGCTTATTTGAATTATGGACATAAATGCTTCCTGCTGAGATCTTTCATACTGAAAGCTTAAATATATGAGCAGTGGCTGAAAACAGCCAGTGACCTCAGAATTGCTCAGGAAATCAGGATTTTATGGCACAAGAAAAAAAAAAATCGGCGCTTTCCCCTCACTCTTCAGGCAGGGGTCCCAGATGCTTTGTCGGAATCTCAGTGACCCTCAGCATGAAGGGCAGCCTCGAAGCAGAGGGTGGAGGCGGCCCATCAGTGTCAGACGGCGGGTACGGCTTGCTCTGAAGCCAGCAAGGAAGCACTGGGCTGCGTCTCTTCATGCAGACCTGGAGGCGCAGGGGCTGCGTTCTGCAGCCATGTGCTCACTCTGGCAAACCCAGATGGGCTCTAGCTCAGTGCCAGGGTCCCGAGAGACCCAGAGCGGGCAGCCAGACAGGCGCCAGGATTGCGTGGGGGCTGGGGTCAGGTCGCTCAACTTCTTGGGTGGAACTTCCACCCTCACTGGGAGACTCTGCTCTTGGGTTGTCTCATCTGTTAATTGTTGTACAGTTGTCCCCGACGCCAGCAAGGTCATGTTCCAGAACTCCAGATGCCGCAGGCTGGTGACACACAGCTCAGAGCAGCTGCATCTAACTGCCCACCCAGCCCTGTCCACCTGTGCACTTTTAATTACTCTAGATGACTTGCAATGCCTAATACGTCAGTACTAGGGAAATAGTTGTTATGCCATATTATGTAAAGAATAACGAGAAGGATAAGAGTCTGCATATTTGAGGAGACATAGATTTGGGGGGATCAGCTTGTAGGTGAGGCAACTCCCTGCAGGCATAGAGAACTACGTGCTGGCTCCAGGAGCCTGTGGAGCTGAGCAGGCATCACGGTGGCAGTGAGGACAGAAAGTCAGCCTTGGATTCCGCCGCTGCCGCTCGGTGCCATACTGCTGATTTGTGCAAAGCTAGGCTTTAAGGACACTGTCAGAGCAGTTGGTTAGGTAGTTCCTCCCAGCAACACTGAGAGGCGAGCACAGCAGACAGGTAAAACGGGGCTGTACAGACCCCAAAGGCTCCGTGGGCAGGTGCTGATCGGCCATCCAGGGTCGCCAGGTTAAGTCCGGCAAATCGTAAGTGATGCCAGCGCTCAACCTAAACTAGATCCTAATTCTGCTTGCAGTTTCTGTTCCTTTTTACTCTGCGTCCTGGAAAATGAATCACCCAGTTTTCAGAATCGCCCACGGGGCCACTCAACCCTCACCCTGGGCTGGCCTGTGCCTAGCGGCCTATGGTCCTCAGGGTCAGCAGCCTATTGGAGGCTCCAGGATGCAGGGCGTGCCCTCTTTCCAAGCGCTCAATCTCTCCACCTGGCTCCACCAGGGCAGCTCCTCCTGCAGCTTGCTCTGCCAGGCAGCCTGGGGCTGCCTATGAATTTATGGAAGGAGACTGGATCCTGCAGGGCCCCAGCATGAGCCCAGGAGGCTGCGCAGGAAGAATGACTGCACCGCATGCACAAAGGCTGTTTAGACCTGTCACCGGGCAGCATGCCTGCTCCTCTGTCCAGGCGAGGCCGGGAGGAGCAGGTGTGGGGAGGGAACTTGGGTTAAGTGGTTGCCCTAACTTCCGAAAGCCAGGCCTTGACGCGGGTGCCAGAAGCTCCACATGCTGAAGGCTCAATTTTAAAACCTGAGTTCCAAAGGAGCCCTGTGGTTCCCAGGCCTTCAGATCAAAATTTAAAAAAAAATAAACTAGAATGCCACCAGCTCGGAAGAAGCTCCATCTTCACCTTGCTATAGGCCCAGCATAGAAGCAGGCACAGGACAGGAGGACAACAAAGGACAGCCCAGGGCACCTGGCTGGCTGCTTAATTGCTTTTCTTCCGTTAAATTCTCCACTGCAGGTTAGCACGTGGCCCCGGGGAAGGACAGGGTGCTCCGTATCCAATTCAAATGAGTCTGAGCCCAGAGCCTAGGTGCAGATTCTGAGTTCTTCGCCACCCCCAGGGTCCTTCTGTTGCCACCTTCTCCAGGATGCCCTTGGTGGGCAGCTTGAAGCTTTTACTATGTACAGTTAGTGAGCATTGTGTGTGTGTGTCCCACCAAAGGCTACCGCCATAAAGTCCATTATACCCACCTATTCCCTGCGATGTGCCTGAAGCAACACCTTGATTCTGTTTCCCCAAATGTCATTGTCTTAGTTACTTTTTACTCATTGCTGGGACAAATACCCAACACTCAAAATGAAGGAAACAAAGGTTTATTTAGCTCACAGTTCCTGGAGGTTTCAGTTCATATTCAGCTGGCCTAATGAAGAATGGAACAGGGCAGAGCGCATCTAGTTCATGGTGGCGGAACAGCAACAATCGAGACAGAGGCAACTGACCGTCCAGGGGAGCAGAGAGCAACAGCAAGAGTCTGTTTCTCTGTCTCTGTTATATTACATTCAGGCTCTCTGCCTCAGCGTATCCTCCTCAGGTCACACCTATAATTACCAGCAGTACTCAGACCAATAACCTCATCAGTACTAAAACACATAATCCCAGAGGACGAGTCAAGTTTCAAACTCTAGAACTCCCCACCCCATGACTGCATGAGGCTTTGGGGGCACACCTAAATATAAACCATAAGAGTCCTGCTACAGTTTTTAGCCAGAACGGGGAAAATGATGAATTTATAGCATTTTTAAATGGTTTCCCAATGCACCCCACTACATACTTCTATTTACCGTGCTCCCAAAAACTCACGCAAACAGCTCCTTAATTGTATCTGCTGAGTGGGTGAAGAACTGTACGCATTTGTGCAAAAGTATGACAGCACATTGACCTCCCAGAGCAGTGTTCCACGTACGGTCCTCTGGCAGGCCGAGTGCTCTCAGCCAGAGGAGACCCGCGGGGTGGCTGACTTCTCCAGCCCCTCCCCACTCTGGCCAATCTTTCCTATCTGAGAACAAGTTTTCTCTAAAGGTGCCTCAGCTTTCTGAAGGTGGAAACCTCTGAAAGACCCAGTCATCTTACAGAAATGACACCCAGACCTGCGGCTACTGTCTGCCGTGTGAGCCCATTCTTCTGTCCTGAAAATCTTGCTCTCATGCTCTGCAATTCCTCGCATCCCCCATTTTTACCAAGTTCTCACCTCAAGCGGGTTCTTTCTCCCTGTGGGGCTGGTCAGTCCATCAACAAGGCTAAACGCCAATGAAGCAGCAAAGGAGAAATTTATTTTGGCCAGGATGGGACAGAGATGATAAATTGACAAATCAGCTTCTCAGCCCTTTGCGGATGGAAAGTCACAGCTAAAAGGCCCAGCAGGAAATGAGGACAAGGGGCGGGCCAAGGCAGGGGGGCATATCCACGTCTTGCTGATAACGGAAAGGGCTTTGGGGCAAGCCTGGCATTGCCGCTTTCTGTTGCTACTAAGGTTCTTTCCGGCCCAGAGCGGTTGAAGTGTCATTTAGCACGCAGATGGGATTTTAATAAAAGTTGAGGTGGGGTAACCAGTTGGCTAGATCACCTGAAGAAGGGTCTCTGTCTCGAGGGTAAACAAGATTAGAGCAGGGTGGAAATTCAGCCAGGCCAGCTACAGAAAAGCCTAGGGTGCAGTGACTCCAGCTCCTCCCCAAGGAAGAGTATTCAGGCTTCAACCTCCTGGCTCTTTAGTTTCACATTTTGTGCAACTCCTGTGAACTGATGGGCTTTGCCCTGGTTATTCTATTACCAGTTTGTTTTATAGACTCAAAATTTATATTTTATCCTCTGTCTCTGCCGGTCTCTGTCTCTATCTCTGCCTCTCTGTCTCTCTCTTTCTCTCTCTCTCCAGGTGTTTATGGTTTCTACACTAACCACGCCTCTGGAAGTCGTCCTAACAACCTTTTGGAGGATTACCTCTAGCTTTGCTGTCTCAAGGAAGGACTGCGCTAGCTGGCGACAACATGCCCTTTCTACTCTAACTTCCACGGGCTCCAGTGAAGCCCAGACAGCAAGAGATGCGCCTAGGACCATCCCAGGGGCTTCTGACAGGGTGTGGGCTGTGGCTGCGTCCCTGCCATGCAGCCCCAAGCTCTCTGGGCGGTTCCCACACGCCCCTCCCTGGCTCCCTCTCCACCTAAGGTCTTTGCCAAGTCCTCTCTCTCCACCTGTGTCTCTCTGGAGACAGTTGTTAGACCACCTCTCAGCTGTCCCTCCAGTCAGGTAGCATGAGTTTTTTCACTGTTTTATTCTCCAACCCCTCAGTCATCTCAGAATCTCTGAAGCCATTCAAAAATACTGCATCTGATATGAAAGGGGAATTGACAGCAACTTAGAATGACCAAAGATGCATTCAATAAAAGATTCATTTGATAAAAACAGTGAGGACTCACGAAGTCTGGAGGCTGGAGGCGCTCTGGCCAAGCCCATCTCCATGGTGCTGTCTCCGAGGTCCGGCTCCCAGGAGATGGCGCGTGCCACGCTAAGCCGCGCGAGCTGCAGACATTTGTAGAGGTTGCTGGGGACTTGAATGACCGACAGCAGGATCAGGGCTGTGCACCGAGATAAGGGTAATCAAATTTCATGCTTGGAGGGCTCTGCGGCTTTAGCCACCTCAGGGGTCACGGAGAATCCCTATCCCCACCCAGGCACACTATCTTTCCCACACATAGCTCTGCACAGTTGGTCAGCTGTATTTTACGCTTTTGTATTTCTTTCCAAGCCTTCCCCAAAGGCAATTCTTGGAAGCAGGGAAGCTCTGGTAAGGGACCGAGGTGGGCCGGGCCATCAGATACTCAGAGCTCTCTGGAAAATGAATTCCTGCTGCCACCCGCCCTGTCTCCTGAGAGGCAGGTGATTACTGGGGTAACAGACCAGGCACTCACACAGGGCAGAGGAATTAGAAGAGGGGTGGGGAAGGCAGGCACAAGGAGAAACAGGAGGAGAGAGAGCAAGGGCCAGGCCGCTGAGAAGGAATCGACTCGTGTGGCTCAGAGGCGGGCTGCTACAACACCAGGAACTGAGCCACACACCGACGGACGTGGCGGAAGCAGCGGCGGTGGGGTACGGGGCTGCCAGGGAGCTGAACGCAGCTCAGCAGGCAGCCTCCCAGAGTGGCTCCTGGCAGCCGGCCAGGTCCAAGCGGCCGCGGGGGCTCCCTTGCCGCTCAGCACCAGCTTTTCTGGCCAGGTCCAGCTGAGGCACTCAGACGTGAATGGGTGGAGAGGCGGGAGCGGCCTGGCGCTGCGGCGGCGGCACAGGCAGGAGGGCGTGGGCTGCTGCGGTCTTTCCTGTGCACCAGGAGTGCCATGAGGCCCCGGTGCGCCTTGCTGTCTGTCACCCTAACAAGGACCTGGGACGATCAACTTGCAAAGGGCAAGGGTCCACCTGACACCCAGTTCTGGAGGTGGCAGGCCATGACCGCTCGAGGGGCCCCTTTCTCTAGTGACCCAGTGCCTTGTGCCGGGGATGTGTGGTGGAGGAGACCAGGCTCCTCATGGCCTGGTGTGACGAGAGTGAAGACACCAACCCTGAGCCTCCCAAGGCCCCTCCCCTGGAATGAGAATCCTGGGAGCCAAGCCGACCCATGGGCCCTAGCTTCAAGCCTGGCTCCTCACTGCATAGTAACTTCTCCATTTGATGTTCTGGGATGGGAAGAAGAGAGTCACGGCCTGAATCCAGAGCTCTGAGCTCCGCCGTCTGGGCTGCCTACGGGGGTCCCCAGAGGTGAGGCTCTCTCAAGGGCAAGCCAGTTCCATTTACATGACGGGTTCTTATTTCAAAGATAAACACACGGAGGAACTGCTGGCACTGCCACCGTTTGGCACGGTTGCATTCTGAACGAGAAACAGCACTCAGGCCATCACACCTAGGAGCAGGGGCCGCGCCCACGTGTCCCCCGCAGCCAGCCCTGTGTCCTCCTGACACTGGTCACTGTTGCAGACAAGGCCAGGTCCTGGGAACACACATGGGGACGCCAGTGTTGCTGGTGGAGGCGCTGGGAGAGCAAGGACGGCAAGTGCCAGGGTTGCTCCAATGCGGTACCCAGAGAGGAGGGAAGGAGAGCCATTCCAGCCAGGCAGGAAGTGGGTGATAGGGCCGCCTGGGCAGCTTGGGAGCTTGTGTGATTCAGATCAGGGGCTGACCTTCAGCTTCGACGTAGACAAAAGCTGCAGTGATGTATATTTTTTCTAATTATTATTCTTACTTTAATTTTAATATTCATTTTTTGGGTACAGGGTCTCACTACACAGCTCAGACTCATAGTGATCCTCCTGTCTCAGCCTACCTAGTACTGGGATTACAGGCATGCACTACCACCACCTGGTTTCAGAGCCAGCCTGGCATGTGGTACCAGGGATCCAACTGGGGTCCTTGTGCCTGCCAGGCGGCCGCTTAGGCCAGCCCTGTGATCTATATTCTTCATAAAAATACATAACAGAAAGTAATTAATTGAAGGGGACAAAGCTTTTGCAGAAACAATCTTTAGGCACAAGGCTCGTTTCACTTCTACTTTAGGCCATACAACAGACACCCTGAGGGCTCCTTTTCACAGCAACACTGAAATCTGAGTGTGAGTGGATCCATGCATAAAACATGGCACATACATGGTTCAAAGCTGACAGAATTCATCTGTCTAGCTCACTACCAAAGCCCAGCCTGGTGCGGAGGCAGAACAAGGAAGTGCCGGGCCGCCATGCAGGATGAGACGGAGACAGGCCGACCCGCATGCTTACCCTATTTCCCATGTACTAACCACTCTTCAGTTCATTATTTCTGCATGCCAGGCCCTAGACTAAGTGCCTTTCGCAAGGATCTCACTTAGTGCTTCTGAGAATGGTGATGCGGAAGCCCGTAGCAGCATTCCTGCATGGCAGACAGCAGAACGCAGCTCCCAAGGAAGAAGCGATTTGTGCGCGTCACCTCAGGATGCGAGTTCACGTCTGCCGGGCTGTAGACCATGCTCTTGGCAGTGTGCGACCCTGGTCAGGAGCTGGGGACCCTGGGCGGGCCCTTGGCTTTCTTTCCCATGGGCGTGCGGACACGTGGTGCTCTTCCCAGCTGTCCTACCCACAGGCAGCTACTGGGCTAGGAAGCCAGTGATCCCACCTAAGATGTGCGGCACATATAGCAGGAGTGCTGGTTTGAAAATCCTGGCACCAAAAAAAGTCAAATGACCCCAGGAAACTGCCATAGGGACTTGTTAAAATTGTATCTTGAACACAGGTCAACTAAAATGTAAACTAATTTCCCTTTCACTTTTAAAAAAAAAAAAAATGTATTTTAGTACAGGGACTAGAGGGTCTCACTACACAGATCAGACTGGCGTGATTTTCCTATTTTCAGCCTCCCAGTACATCCCAGGAGCAGGGCCAGTGAGGGAAGCCAGAGATCAAACCCCAGTCCCTATGCCTAACTAAGCAGGCACTTTAGTCCGCTGAGCTATTTGGCCAGCCCCATTTTAACTTCAAAAATATTGCTCACCTTACATTTCTCTCAGACAGGGCAGGTCTAGCTTGGGTTCATTTCCTACAGATCTGCAGGATGTGCTGTACCCTGCCCTCATGTTTGGAAGGAAGCACTTCCTAAGGAGGTCAAAAGTTGCCACAGGAGCTGAGCGCCTCCATCCTATGTCACAGCGGCCAGGGACATTCAACATCCAAGTCCAGACTCTCATCAGCAGCCCCTCCTGGGCCTTTGAGCAGGGAAGAGACAGTTTCCTGCATTTGTCAGTTAAATCTGCCAGGTGTTTCAGGAAGAAACGTGCTACATCAGTGGCAGCAGCAGCCCACCGTGCTTCTGTGCGCCTTTCACCAGGAGTTTTCGAGTCCTTATCTTGGGTGGGCATCACTGTTCATTAACACCAACTGCACCTCACTGCAGCACGGGAGTATTAGCTGCCTGCACCTGGCCCTGGGGAAGCAGTGGTGAGGGACGGTGGTCAGAGGGGCGCAACAGGGACCCAGGGAAAGAGCAAGGCGACCCAGGCGGCCAATCAGCACCATGAGGGCTAGGCTCACCCCTGTGCAGAGGGAGGCCCCTGCAAGGGGGCCTCACATAGGCCCTGGGGGAGCTTCGATCATGAATCCGGCCGGTGCCCCGGCCACACCGTCACACACCAGCACACGTGCCACGCAAGCACAGTTTCTCACAGGTCAGAACAGCTCCACTTTACCACTTGCACCTTCACGGTGTTACAGCAGCCATAAACGTTCCAGGGAAATTCCACTTGCAATGTGGGATTTCGCTCTTCAGGCTAGCAGCAGGCAGCAGCAGGCCGCACAGATCCCAGCACCTTCTAGTGGGCCTGCCAAGGACCAGGCAAAGAACCAGACCCCACAGCGCACTGTGCTGCACACTGCATTGCGTCCCCACAACCCACCACACCTACAGAAGGCCCAGACTACCCTAGGGACCCAACGCTTCCTCGTCATGCTGGCCTCAAGGAAGATAGTGCTCTGCTGTAGGCAGCTGCAGGTCAGTCAGGCAAGACCGAGCACCCTGCAAGTTAGATGGGGCTAGATTCCCTGAAAGCATCGCTTACCCTGATGTGTCATACATACGATGATGGACTTTGGGGATATCACCTCCTCCTCTGGAGAACATCTATACTTAGTAAGCTCGTGCTGGTGAGTGGAGGGGTAGCTGTCACCAAGAGTCACCTTGATGATGGATATGACAGGCTTGGGGAGGAAGAGTCACAGGACTTAAATGCGGGGTTCAGTCTAACCAGGCCAGCCTTCGCTCGGACCCCTACCCCTTCTACAGCTGGGTGGCAGGGGCAGGGGTGACATCTGATGATGGGCTTAGTCAAGCAGAGAGGAAAACCTGAAGAAAAAGACCGTGCATGGAGGGCTGCGTGCCTGGCAGCCCTGGGCTCAGACGCAAGCCACCTGGAGGTGACAACCAAGGCCCATAGGGCAGCCTCTGTAGGTGACAGAGAGCCTCACGCCCTCTGCCAGGTGACAGAGAACAAAATACCAAAATGCAGGATGCCACAATGCAGCAGCTTCTCCCTGGACAACAAATTCCCTAACATCAACTGCAGCCACCAGGAAGTCGGACTGAGAAGGCACAGCTGGGCTCCCTGCTGCTCTGAAGAGCTGCTGGAGGTGCCTAATCTCTCTCACCCAGGCAGGCAGAGAGAAGTGGGAAGCCAGAGGCAGCTGGGAGCATAAAGAGCAGGGAGCTGCCCTCACCCCGCCAGCAGGCAGACATTGGGCGTGTGTATTCATGAGCTTTTATAAAAGAAAACAAAACATGTCACTTCAGATTGGACAAGTTGACATTACTAATTAAGAAATTACTTAATTATGGAGAAGAAAATAAAATGAAGGTATTTTTGCCTTGAGGGGAAAAAAATCTTTGATTTGCTCAATCAAGGAAATGACTAGACTCAAGGATTGAGTGGCTCCAGCACAGAGTGCTGGAATACGTCGCCCAGCACGGACGCCCAAGGGACCCTGCTTCCTCCAGAGCCTCCTGTGCTTCCTTTCTGTAAATAAGTCTGGTCTGGAACAGGCTGAGCATCCTCAGCCTTCTGGCACAGAGAGGGGGCAAAAACAGACTTCCGCGCAAGCGTATCTGCCTATGCTAAGGATGTCTATCCATAATGTTTTATTCATAAGCCCTCGACTATTTTTTTCCTCCTGCCCACCATGTGTGGGTTTTCCCCAGGCTCCATCAATTGCTTATTTCTTCCCGCCCAAGACCCCTAGCCCAATGCTTGGCAAATCCTAACCCGTCACTCCACTACACCAGGCACCAGGGTTCGGGTGTGCTCTACCCCACTGTCCACCCCGCCTTCATCGCATGGCTCAGAAGCGGTGGACCATCGACCACCACCACCAGTACCCTGCCTGCCAAGCCTCAGCTGGGAGATGGAAAGCTTCAGCGCTCCAGCACCCTTTTTAGACATGACATATGGAAGGCGCTTAGCATCTCTTTCACAAGAGACTGGTCTCGCTCCAAAAGCTTACCTCGATGTAGATCATTCATTCCTCTTCCCTGAGCTAAGCCCCGCCCCTCGGCGCCTGCATCTGCTGTCACCCATCAGGGTCCATAGGCCAGTCAGAGGCAACACACCCACCCTACTTGCATTGCCATTCCTCCTTACAAAACGCGTCAGTTCCCAAGCCTTTAGAGTTCATTTCAGGGACTGGGAATATAGCACAGCATAATAATAGAGTGTTTGCCTAGAAAGCACAAGCCCAGTGTTCCAGCCCTAGCGCCACAGCAAAAGGAACTTCAAAGACCTAAGGTGTACTGCGTTATGGCTCGTGCCTGGGTGCGCTCCCAAGCCTCATTCATTCGTGGGGGTGGGCTTTCAGGAAGTGGCTGAATCTAGAGTTTGTGATTGGTTCACCTTCTGGGATGGGGCGGTGAGCGCTGCCCCCACCTAGCGCAGGGAGGAAATGGGGCTCGCGGTGCTCGCTGCGGCTCATACGGCCTCTGCTGTCTTTCACAGCCACGAATGGTTGCCCCTCGGCCACACAGCCATGCTGTGGAGCGAGCCAGTTAGGGACTGAAACCTCCACGGATTGTGAGTTAAATAAGCCTCTCCTTCATCAATTTTGCACGTTGGGCGTTTTGTCTTAGCAATCCCACCTTCTTCCAAAATGAAACCCAGAATCGTTCTCACCACCTGGCCTTTGCTGCACCACAAAGTGCCATCAGCGCTTGCTGTGAAGTGAGAGGCTTTATGTTTACTCAGCGCGCAGGGCTTCCGAACCTGTCCCACGCCTTGATGCTGCTTGCACTCACAGAGCGCTGATTTTCAGTCAAGTAAGAGGCGTGCTGTCCTTTTCGTAAGAGGAGGGAATGGTAGCTGGGCCGTGTACCCTGGCCCCCTTACTCCGGGAAGCTCTGCTATCACCTCCCTGTGGAGCCGTCGTGGGACACCGCGCTCTAGTTTTGCGCCTCAGTTCTTCCCGCGCAGTATTTCTCTGTTAGAGAACAACAGACGGTCAGGCCTGTGACATCAGAAGCACTGGTCACTGTCACTTCCACACTGCTCCAGAACAGACTTAGGAGACACGTGCTATCTGATGCCCCCTTAATGAATACACATATGAGAATAAACAAGTGAGCCCATGTTCCTAAGGCGACACAGCAGGAAGTGGTAGAGCCTGGCGAAAGAACTAAGCTCATTTTCTCTCCCGTGCTCCTGAGTAGTCTTCTTGATAGATGGTTCCAGTGTACAATAATGTTGATTATCTTAAGGCATGTTGTATAGTCATTGCCTTAGTGTGCTTTGTGTTGCTATAACACAATACTTGATGCTATACAAGGTATAAAAAAAGAAGTTTATAGTTTATTCGCTTTTCCATTCTGATGCTAGGGGGTCTCCTTCTGTGGATGAAAGAAAGAATAAGTGTGTAAAAGTATAGAAGCAAAAGAAGGAGCAGAAGAAACCACGGTCTGCACAACACCCATTTTCATAAGATCTAACCCAGTACTGTGAGACCAGGGCCACCACCACAGGAGGCATCAATCCCTTCACTATGGTGGTGCTCCAGGACCTAATCTGCTAGCACTAGACACCGCCTCTTAGCATCTGGCCTTCCAAGCAGTTCCCACTCACTTATATCCTGTGTGGGATTTTCTAAATACTGCAGTATCAGCAAAAAAGCTCCCAGTGTATGGAATGGACAAAAACCCGGAGTAGCCACTGCTCATAAAAACAACTTGACCTATAGCCACTTGGGCAGAGGCTAAGGTCTAAGCGTCTCAGCATGCCCGGCTGGCTCTCACTTGCCTGCCAGCCACATTTAAGGACTGCGTAAATAAAAGAGGCCACAAGTAACACAGCCCAACTTCTTTCTAGTGGGAGACCTGCTCATAGCGGAGCTACTCAAATCCAGTGGGGAACTCTGGCAGCCTACTCTGCTTCAGGAGCACGCCCTCACTGCAGGGCCATCGTCCAGGCATTCTCTGCCTACAAACTACCACTGACTCCAGCTCCAGGCAGGATTGCTCAACCTGCTCTTTCCACTTCTGTCCCTTAAATTCAACTAAATGAACACAGCTTCCTTGGGGGGATCGAACTCAGGACCTCGCCCTTGCCAGGCAGTAGCTTATGTCACTGAATTAGCTCCCTGGCAAAATATGTATTTTTGCTTAAGGCTCAACTGCCAAAGATCTTCCCTTACATCCCTCACCAGATCATCTACCCAAATCCATTCCTGAATCCCTGATGATCTCATGATTACCACAACCCCATTTAGAACCCATCACAAGGCTTTTGTTGGCCTTGATAAATGTTTATGGCTTATTTGGCAGCTAAATCATAAAAACTTGGATCCTGCCCCTCTGTGCATTTCCATAAGTAAATCACTAGATGTGCCTCTAGGCACCTCCTCTGTGCCTCACGCAGGGTTCCTTCCTGTGTGTGTTGCACACGCTCCATCTCGACAGGATCAGAGAATGATGACATGGCAGCATCATCAGGGGAGGAAAACGGCAGTTCTGAGCGACAGAGTGACGGTCTGAAGATCAAATAGTGGGCAGAATGACGCAGCTATGACTTCAGGCCAGGTGCCAGGATTCACAATAGAATATCTGTGTTGGCCTGCTTGAACCGCTGAAGCAAAATACTAACGGCAGTTTGCCCTTGCGTTTCTGGTGGCTGCGTCTGCGGTCAAGCAGGCGCTGTGTCTTCTGAAGCCACTCTCCTTGCTTCGCAGAGCTGCCATCTGAGTGTGCCCTCATGGGCCGTTGTTTCTGTGTATGTGCACACCTGGACTCTGGGTGAGCCTTCCATTCTAATAAGGGCACTAACTACATAAAACTAGAGCCCCACCTTTATTATCTTATGTAATAGTAGAAAGAAATAATAGTAACAAACAAAAATTCTCCAGTGTCCCTCAACATACTGACAACTGCAGTTCACTGAAAGAATTCAAGAAGAAACAGACATCCTTGGGCCCTAGCAGCGTTCCTATGGCGTCTGCGTAAGGCGGTTCTACGTGTGCAGCAGATACCAGTTAAGTAGTGCGCAGAGATGGCTGGCAAAGTGGGGGAGGGAGCCATGTGCATGGTTTTATGGGCTGCCTCCACTGCTATTGTTTATTGTTTGGGGTATTCTCTTGCTCCATCTTATGGTAGTCACAAACATTTTATATGTTCCTCAAGTTTCATTTCTCTTAAAGAAAATTTTTAAATGTATTTGGCTGTTGCGGGGTCTCCCTATGCACTATCCTCTTGCTTTCAGCCTCCCCAGCGCTGGGATTGCAGCCATGCACCACTACCCTCAGACTCTGGGGCCAGTTCAGTGGGCCTGGGGGTGGGGCTGGCACGTTATGTGGTGCTGGGGATCAAAACTTGGTCCCTGTGCTTGCCTAAGCAGGCACTTTAGTCCCCTGAGCTATCTCACTGGCACCTAAAAGAATCTTTTTTTTTTTTTTTTTTTTTAAAGAGTAGACGTTAAACAGTGCATTTGTACACTCACTTTCGCTTTCTTCTGGTTCGGCTTTACCTCCCCTGGCAGCTCACTGCGAGCTTAGAAGGGGCCATGGCTGGGATCCTGGAGCCTCTGGTGAAGCTGCAGCAAGAGTCCACAAGTTACAGTGAAGAAGGTATCCTTAGCAACTGGTTCAGAAGCACAGCCCCAGCGGGTGCTCCACACCTGCGCAGCTGGAGGCCCCGTGCAGGCTTCTGCTATGAGGATGGAGGGAGCTTTCTTAGGAAGCTGCAGGCCAGGCTTCCAGGCAGCTGCACAGAACCAGGCGAGCTCATCTGCCACTTTCACCTGCAGTTATTTTGTAGCAATAACCAACCACCAAATAACTTTATCCAGGGGACAAGAGGTGAGAACCCTTTATCCCTCCCAGTGCGATGCAGTGAGGTGTCATGACTTACTGCAAATGTTTCATAGCGAGGTGATGAGACCCTGCAGAGGACAGCAGACATCTGCTCTGAGAAATGGGAAAAGTAAACAATGTGGCGATGAGGTGGGCGGCGGCAGCAGCGGCTGTGCTGGGGTCAGTAAAGCCAGCTGCCCACTGTCTCAGAGCCCTGACAGTATTGCTGCTGCTTTCTTTAGAGCACAGGAAGTTCTTGCTAGGGACACGTCATTTGCTGTCATTTGGATGTCCCAAGGCAGACACTAAGACGAGAATATGAGAATGAGTTGTTCCCTTGGGAAAGGGAAACAGCTGTTGAGGGGCAGCCTCTGCCAGCCACGGGGCGTGATCCCACCTGGAAATCACTTAGGACCAGTGCAGGGCCCCACTGCAGAGCGGGGCACACAGAGGCAATGGAGGGGCCTGCAGCGTGTGCCAAGGCCTGCTTCCTGCAGGGAGGAGGGGCAGATGTCCTTCCATTTCAGCCTGCCTCTCAGGAGCAGCGTGGGCTCCATTGTCAAGAAGCCATGCGTGTCAGGGTGTGTGTTTGGTGCTAGAATAATTGCCAACCCATACAGCAAGGAAGGGCAGGGCACAGGGTCTCAGAAACAGATGGGCTTGGGATTCCAGGTCCATCGTGTAGTTGCACAGGGCCCTTACTCATGCTACTTGGTCTTTCACATTGTCATTTCTCCACCTAACAAAGAGAAGAATGACAACATACGGGCATCCCCAAAAAGGCTGAGGTGACACTGCAGGAAGTGCTAGAGCAGCTCCCTGAGAACTCCCATGTGCCTGGTGTGCGTGTGAATCACAGAGCGCGAAGCCTGCCGGGCAACACATGATCGGGTTCCTACCACGTACGAGCCCAGCCTGCGGGGGGGGGGGGGGGGCGCCCGCAGTCCCAGGAGGCAGACGGCGGCATCCCCACACGCTCGTCTCTTTCATGACTTTAACTGTCTCACAGTCATTCTGCCACTGTGTGAGAGGTGACCCTTCTAGTGCTCTGTACCGTGTAACAATACTGGCCCACAGGCAGCATTTCTCTCAGACAGTACTCAGCACTCCGAAGTCCAGGGAAAACGAAAGGTATTGATGCAAATTTTTAGATACCTCAAAACTCACGATAGGAGCTCTTAGACACAGAATGCGGTCATAGGTCAATATTACAGTAAGGCTGTGTTGGTTAAGCACAGAGTAGCTGGTATTAATAAGAGTTAGGTCAAAGCCTCCCGACTGCCCAAGGAAGCCATCTCGGGATGAGATGTCTACTATGGATGTATAGTGAAACCACTGGTACAGTGAGGAGGTTCCAGGAAGGAACAACAGCTCTGGAGTGTGAGAGAGAAGACCCTGAAATCAAGGGGCAGCTTTTCTGCACATCCTGCTCAAACCTCCAAAGCAATAAAGCAAACATTCATTCTTTCGTTCTACACAATGTTAGAACTTCTAAAATCAGGAAGTTCGAGGCTAACAGCACCCTGTAGGTGGGTGCTGCAGGAACTGGACATTGTGGACCTGTGGTCTCTGCATTTGCACTGCTCTTAGTGAGGCTGTTAGAGAAGGGAGCTGTGGTTATCTGCACCACAGAAGTAAAGGCAGAAGTCAAGGAGAGCAAAGGAGAGAGGGTGCCCAGTGCTTGCTGGCTTCAGAACGTCTTCCTACCTGGATGGTGAATGAACTGAGCCCTGAACCAAGAGAGAATCTCCAACTAGCGAACTGAGAGGAGCGCCACACAGCAAAAGGGAAGCGTGGCGAAGAGCAAGGCAGACGACAGGGCTCCATCCACCCTGACCCCGAGTGCTTGCTACCAAAGACACCCAGAGACTGTTCAGCACCTGTAGGTAGGGGCTGTACAGCTAGGACTTAGTAAGGGGAAGCAGAATGACAGTAGCGAGTTGGGACCCAGGAAGATGACTTGGTAAGCCACTTTCCAAGCATGCCGTTGTAATGGCAGTACCGCTGGTAACAGTTCCACCAAAAGTCTGTCTGTGGCGTAGAAGCGGGCAGTTTTAGCAACAGCAGGAGAAACGTGGACAGCAGAGTAGTGGGCTGCCAGGTCTCTTGGGTTCTGGGCTTGCCGATGTTGCAGCTAGCCCCAATTTGGATCAGAGGCCAGAATGAACAAAGGGTGAGGACAAGCACAGCTTGTGAAGACGTGAATTTAACGTGCCCGGGGCCAACAAAGAGCAGGCTAGGTAGCTAGGTACCTCTAAGGCCCAGGGAAGAGTGGGCGCTCGAAACCACAGCCACAGAACAGGCTACGCAAGATAAGCACATCTCGGAAAATGAGGAAAGAGGAGCTGGAGGTGCAGCCCAGGGTTGACGACAACAGAGAGGCGGGGACAGGAGGAGAATGCTGAAATGACACCCAGAAGAGCAGTGACATTAATGATCAGACTAGAGAGGGAGACAGGAGATTCCAGACAGCAAGGGAAATGCCTGGAGAGGGTGGTGCCGCATTTCCCATGAAAACGTTCATCTCTTGATTTATTCAGGTAAACTTTAAAGTATTGCATGCCTACTACATGTGTAAGGCACCACAATTAAAATATTTAGTAGATAGAGAACTTCTCCCTCTACTGAGTTTACGAAACCAGTGAGGTATGCGCCAGCCATGTTGGACTGTCACCGTGACGGTCTTGAGTGTCACCTAGGGGTGGACTGGAGAGCACCTGCAGGCAGGCTGAGTGAGTCGTGGAGGTGTGACCGAGAGCAGGACGTCTGTGCTCCGGCCCATGTCTCTCTTGCATTGCTCCCTTTCTCTGCTTCCCAGTTACCACCAAGTGAGGAGCAGGCGACACCCCGCCCTTCCACCACGTCGTTTCTGCCAGCCGTGCACTGACTCGTTCGAAGCCATGGAGCCAGTGAGATCTCTACTCCTTTAAATTGTAGCTGCTGGGAATTTTGTCCCAGAGTGAAAAGCTCACTAACACTAGAGAGAGAAAGGCTGGCCAAATAGCTTACTGATCAAAGCGCCTGCAAGCTGGCAAAGGGGCTGGGATTAATCCCCGGGCTTGCTGTACTGGCACTGCCCCTGGGGTGCACTGAGGCAGCAATTGAGACTGGGCGTGGTGGTGCATGCCTGTAATCCCAGCTCTTGGCAGGCTGTAAACAGGCAGATCACTACGAGTCTGATCTAGTAGTGAGACCATGAACATCCTGTAGGCCCTTGCCTAAGAAATACAGATTATATGAATAAACAATTTTTATTTCAAATAACGTCGTGACTCCCAAGTTTTTTAAAAGAGATGAAGTAGTTGCTCGCATCAATGCCACAGAGAGATGGAAATCAGATCAAGCTAGGGTCAAGCATTCAACATTGTTACAGTAATAGAAAGAACACAATTAAAGAGACACAAACAATGAAGAGTTCAGAAGAAGGAAGTGGAAACGAGGAGGAGGAAACAAGCCTTCATTCCGTGGATTCCAAAGAAAGCGAAAGACACAGCCTGCATCCAAAGCATGGGTAGTTAAGGAGATCTTTATACAGATGGGACAGAATTGAGTGCGCATTTTTGTTAAAGAATATGTCTAAAGTGTGACTTTAAAAATACAAGCGAACATATGGGCTTCTAATGGAGTGATGCTCACGTTGGGAGGGGCTCCTCTTAAGCAGAATGTGGGCGCCTATGCCTGAGAGGGGAGGGAAGGGGTGGGAGAGCGCAGGGTGTGCGGTGGTGGCTAGGACACAATTTCACGAGTGCCGCACCCGATAGGTTCTTCTGTGAACTTGGGTAAGGCCCTGTCTTGAGGGTTGTAGTGCACTCTGGGTGGCTGGAATGAATCCCCGAGGCTAGGCGCCGTGCCGTCTCGGTTCTCACGCTCGATTTCTCCCTTGATTCTGGGCACCCCCGAGCTGGATGAGAGACAAGTCCAGTTCAGAGGCGGAAGCAAGGCTGACCTCCCAGTTCTCGCCCAGTCTGGTTTGCAACCAGAACCACAGAGGGAACCAAGCTCGTGAGCCGAGGCACCACCATGCTTCATAAAGCAAAGAGTCCTCCCAGTTCCAGGCTGCGTGGCCTTGTCCCAGGAAGTGCTTCTGGCCGCTGGGGCTCTACAGGGGACACCGCATGGCAAGAGGGGCCCTCCAGGCGGAGAGGCTAAACTGTCACCACAGAGACTCTCGAGGCAACCACCAGCTACATGGATGAGTGCATTCACCCATCTGTGCGGGCTGAGTTCGTCCCACCTCTTAAGTCTTCCCAGTGGGGATGCATTTCCACGTGGGGTTTGGAGAGCCTGGCATCAAGCCCTAAAAATAGGGTACCCAGGAAGCTGAGGGGAATGGCCTAGGGTGAGAGACTACATCACAGCAGCACCAAGAGATACAGAGATCTCGCTGTAGCCTAAAGTCCTAACACCAAGGTGCCACCAATCTGAACAGTGGCATTGTGCTCAGAATCCCGAGGGTGGAACATGTGGCCGTGGGGAGCAGCAGTGACATCTTCACGGTGCTCGTGGCAGAGGGACGAGGTGGTAGGGAGGCCCACTGTGTTCCCCTGTGGGTGGCCAGGGAAGCCAAGAGGAAGGCGGCGGGCCCGGAGAAAGGGGAGAAGCAAGAGACTGAGTTTGGGCTGTGGCAGAAGGGCAGAGATTACAGAACAAGGGATATAGGGCACCAGAGAGTGGAGGCTAAGGGTCTAGAAGCTTCCAGCAATGCCACACAGTAGGGCGTTGTTGCCAGGACAGTGAAGTAATGTGGAAGGAAGGCGAAGCTTTAGGATCCAGGAGAAACTACGAGACTTGATGGGTATTAACCCTCCGGGGAAATGCCAGACCTTATCAGCAGCACTGTAGAGCTGATCGGCAGCTGGTTCCTTTCGCTGGGCTACTTAGTCTATCTTGTACCTGACAAGGACAGCAGTAAGAGGCACACAAGCAGCCACGCCTGATGCTCAGACAGACAGATCCGGGTGTCCTCTCTGCCCTGCCAGGGGCATTTCCAAGCCAGGCAACCCAGGCAGAGGCAGAGGAGGAGAGACTCGCAGTGCCACCACCCACTCTGATCTTCTGACAGTCCCTATATTTTAAACTCCACCTAGCTGAGCTGTCAACAGCCAGACTTCCTCTGAAGACAGGATTAGACCAAGACGGCGCGCGGCAATCTCATCGTCATTAAGCGAGCCCGCAGCGCCTTAGAGTGTCAAAGCACTTGGTGACCGTGCTTATTAATCTTTCCACCTCACAATGCCAGAAGGCACTCCAAGAGTGGAGCCTGAGTGCCAGCATGTGATGAAGAAAAGGGTGCAGAACCGGACCACAACTCGGCCAGCAAGATGGGAACAAGTCAGCTTACTATGCCCTGAACTAGGAACCACCAAGTAACAGCCCCAGCCTTGCTGCTTACAGCCAATGAGGAAGCAACCACGTGACCACTTAAGCTTAAAGACTGTTGCCGTAAGCACAGGTCCCCTCCCCTCCCCTCCCCTCTCCTCT